>JABJVR010020279.1:0-39317 GCA_025773905.1 Chitala chitala
CACACACACACACACACACACACACACACACACACACACACACACACACACACACACACACACACACACACAATCTAGCTAAGCAAAGCCTGCCACCTATCAGGACACAGACCAGGCAGCTATTGAAAGCTCAAAACAAACATGCAGCTTCCAGTAAAAGTAGAGTACTGATGTCAGATAAAGATATCAATATATGTTTTACACTGCGTAATGGTTCACATGGATAGATCATCACTGTGGATCTCCACAGGAGTTATATTACTCCTCATCATAAACAAAACCACAGTATGAATTGTAAGCAGTATTTTAGAGTACTATATAACTATACTGTCTGTAATTTTTTTTTTTTTTTTATTTACCTGTCCACCACTGTTCTCTGTGCGGAACTGATACTGAATGTTGTGATCCCCGAAGGCTGCTTGCTGAACACTCGCTATGGTAACAGCTGCCTGCTCCCCACCCCCAGTGCTGTCTCCTGAGTTTCAGGGGGAGAAATGGAACAACAGGGAAAATGTGTAACAATCAACATTTACTAGAGAGGTAACTTCTCCAGTTAGTCTGGTATTTTTCATAACAGTGTTTCTGTCTCTGATTGCAAAATCCACTTAGGGTAAATCGCGTAAATTTTATGTTCTAAAAGGCGATGCATGCTTACTTAAACGAAAATAAATTCAGTGTAGGGCTTAGTACAATAAGTATAAAACAGAACAAACATAATAGCACTGTGCCTACTGGACACCACCTCAGGTGGGATCAGGACCAACTCACAGGAGACTAAACCCATGCTCATATTGGGCCAACTGAATAGAACCTACTCTGTGTAGTTTACAGCTACTTCAGTCTACTTCATGTTTAATGACAAAATCTTAGTTAGCTAATTACTACTTGCCTTCAGATACCTGTACAATGTCTTCGTCTTGTTTTTCGTGACTGGGAGGGGAGAGAAAATTTCATTTCAGTATCATCAGCATAAACAACAGAAAGATGAAAATTACATTTCTGATATATCTGGTCTGTTACTTTAATAAATGACTACAGTATCCAGATATCCTCAAAAGAACTGAAATCACTGCTAACACAAAGAGTAAAAATTAAATGAATGTGTAGTATTGTAATCTCAAGAAATTATTCTTGTTATTGTGACAGGACTCCGGGATGAAATTACCATTTGTAACCATTACTAAGCACGCCAATGTTCTTTCCTAAACAAATCATTAGAACCTGCAAGAAGCAGTAAATTTCATATATACAATAATAGTATATTAAAAATCAGACGTTGCTTTTCATGAAAAGGTGATTACGAAATACAAGGATAACGTTATCGGCATTACAGCAATGACTGATGACAGCACAAACATATCTTATACCCAAATGTAAACTAAGAGCCATGTGCGCAGAGCAGAGATGAACTGCAAGCTATTCAAACCGCCAAATACTCTCATAGTTGATTAAAGTGTAAAAAGACTACATGCAAGTCATTACAGCTAAATTCTTTCTGGAAAATGAAATGCAAACATTTCAAAGGCTTTTGCATCCTACAGAAAAGAAAAGAAAAAAACTGTACCACAATATCTAACAGAATTTTATGCAAGTGATGTTTGCAATGGAAAGTCAATCAGTAAGTACATTAACTACTTAATTCGAGTCCCACTTTAAGAAGCCCTCCGAAGTCTCAACTGCATGTTAAATTTATTCACATCTGCTGTGTGTGCATGGTTAAACCGTTAAGCAGCAGTGAACTGGCAGGGAAAATGGTGGCCGAGCATCGGAGGCCGTCCAGAAAGACAGCAAGACAGGCAGGCACCGTGAGGGCAACGCGGGAGCAAGAGGCGTCCGTACCTCGCAGCGGTGTCCAGACTCTGTTCGAGCATATCCATGAGGGCTGGAGTTAAAAACGTGATGCGGAGGGACGCAGAGACGGGGAATGGAAGCGCCGATCACGGGGACAAACACTCGGGTCATGTGAGACAGACAGTCCGGGACACGTGAGGCGGACACCGGCCGACAAGTCAAAATGGAGGCCGCTGCCAGAGCTCGGCTCCCTAGCGCTGCTCACACTCCTTCCTTCTTTTCGTGCTCTTTTCTCATACCTCTGCGTCGCGCGGTTGCTCTATCGAGGTGGATGCAAAGCCGCCTTGTTGGTTTTAGTACTTTTATGTCTTTTTACGAAGCTAACGACACCCGAGTCCTTGCTCTCTTTTTCTTTCTTTCTTTCTTTCTTGCGTGTTTCACGTATCCATCCGCCGCCCGTCGCCCTGTCGGAGAGGCCTAAGCACCGCACCGCAGTGTGTGTATCCATCCGCTGTTCTGCATCGGCCATAAACAACGGGATGGAGTGCGGTCTGTATGAAGAGATCGGCGCTCGTAGGAGTAAACGCGGCAAACGACGAGAATGTTGTTACTGTCATTAAATGTAGGGTCTATTCTTTTTGTATCCGCACCACGAATGTGTAGTGTAACCGCAGTTTACCAGCTGAGTAAATGTAACGTTGGTGCCAATCGTAGACAAGGAATGAAGTGCTGGTATTGTACCACGTGTTTCAGAAACGGAATACGATAATCGCTGTGAATCAAGCGTTTTGGTTACTCGTTGGTAAAGCGCATTAATCCCACAGAAAAGTTTTCGATACTGTTGTTTTCATTTTTCATCATTTGCTTCATTTGAAATGGCAAACGTAATATTTAAAATGAGAAAAACAGTAAGGACGAAGATTTTCAAAGATGACTTAAGTCGATCCAAGCCATATTTTTGCCTAAGCCACGGAGAACGTTGAACATGTAAGGTTTAAATATATACAGTTCTAGTCCCACCATATCTACGAGGAATGTTGTTTTAAAATGAAAGTCTGCGAAGTATGGCTCACACGACTGCACAGCATCTGCAGTCAAGTATAGTGGTGTGATATGCATAGTAACGACTAAGGACAGCATTGTCCACTTCCTGTAATGTTTATAAATACCACCGTGAACACTGGCTGGAGTGGTTCACCATGGAACCTTTAGATGGGTCATTGGTGAAAACAGTTGAACAGATAAACTATAGTGAAAAATTCTGTTGCTTTTGTAGACGTTGTCACAAAAATATGTAAAAAGACTGCAATTGCATAGCGCAATGAATGGGAATTGCGTAAATTTCTTCCTGTTTCCAGGTGTCTATTTCTTTTGTCAGTGTGTGCTTACAGCTTGGAGAGAAATGAATTATGGTGACCTTATCAAGATATTGTCATTAGAGTTGTTATTCTATAAATTTACTGTCATGTGCTTTGATTCCAGCAAATAAAACTGCCACTTGCCTAGGTTGCCTGCATCCTCCTCTTTTGGATTTTTTTAACCTAAACTTTATAATAAATAATAGAAATGTTTTGTCTTGGTCCTGTTCCATTTCCAAATATGAATGGATTTCACAAATAGGTGCACATAATTCTGCACAGTTTCAGAAAGTGTATTGCATATGTGTCATTTAATTGCTGAAAGACATTAAATTCCAATCTGTAAGGACTAAGATCTACTATAGTAAAGTACTGTATTTGTTCTGTGAAGTTCAAGTATTGATAAAGGCAGATGGATTTGTTTTGTGGCTAAACTGTCTTGCCTCCTGTGCAGGTATTTGGCTTGAGTAGACTTGGTTGTTAACACTGCTTGATCAGTTCTGTGAATTCTGTCTACAGAAGATGGTAAGTGTTATATGGAGCTCAGTAACCAACTGGTTATCATCTTCAAGCTGTTGGTACTGTAGTACTTCAGATTCCGCAAAGAGAGTTCTAAGTAATAAAGGAGTTTTCAGAACTGATGACAGGACAGAAATTAACACTAATGTTATAACATCTACATAGACAACCCTGACAGCTCAGTTTATACTCACAAAATGTGCTTGATTCCCCCTCAACCCCCCCATTTGTCCCCAGCTCCCCATTCCACAGAGTAGAACCATGATACACATGTTCAATCAAATTCTTTTGAGTTATACTGAGAACATGTAGATAGGGCAGTTTAATGAGCAAAAGTGGGTTACACATTAGTTTGATAGCACATTTTAAATGGAAAGCTTTGGTAATGATATTGTCAGTCCATCCAAAGCACTTAAACACCAATGCTGAGCATAGTCAGCATGCATAGAAGCAACTGAAAAATTATTTGCAGCTACAAAGGGAGAACGTGTAGCCTGGAAAAACCAACACGCTCTCGGAAATATGGGAAATTAGCATTTATTTTATGTAGTGTTCAGTAAACCAACACACTCCCAAATATGAGCCAGCTGCAATCATTTTATATAGTGTTCAGACAACCAATACACTCATTTATATATTCATGTACTGCCTTGTGTGACAAAGTAGCTCTTAAATGCACTTTAAAATGTTAACACATGGCATATATAATGATTAGGTGTAATTATCAATATTAAAAAACAATTATAATGGAATACAGATGAAACAATACAACACTGCAGAGGAATGGAAGGAAAAAGAAACTGAGGTCCAAGGTGTGATGTGTAGAGAAGTCCTACTGTGTTTTTTGTGTGTCCTTGTTTTTTAATGGACTTTGTGTCCGCTAGTAAAGTTGAACTGAATTGAAACTGTATGCCAAAACTCCATGCTAATATGACATGCGATGTCACACTCGTTTCAATGGCACAGATGTTGCATTTTCAGTCCAAAATGTACATTTTGGAAACAATTAAAGATGAATGTGAAATTGTTTTTATCAAAAAAGCGATAAAGTGGGTTCGAGGGCGTACATTGACCAACGCTTCAAAATGACCTTTTCCCTAGATATGCACGCGTTCAGACATACGGATCAAACATTTCTGGTTCTCTGTTTACGACCGAATTTGTAAGAACACACGTAGAGTTATCGCTATTCGTCACCGCTTGGAACATAACGTTGCAGCTATTTCGGTTGTGGATTGGTTGCAGAACATCTTTGATTGATAACCTTTTTGGAACTAGTTTCTGGTTGGTGTTTGGTCAGGGCGGTTCCAGAAGACTCCGCCCTTTCAACTTGGCGTCACGGGAAAATGTGTCCGGCTTGCTTTCTTCCAAACTACTGTACTTGACATCAAAAACACAGAGATGTCTGCTCGAGTTCTTGTCGGTGTTAAGCGGGTCATTGACTATGCTGTGAAGGTACTTTGGAATGTTTTCTTTCTGCTTTGCATGTGCAATGACCACATGCATGGTACTTTCTCAAACTGCAGTTTACTTAGTATTATTCTGTCCCAAACTGAAAGCTTTGCTGGGTAAGGTTGTATGACTAGCTAACCAGCTAAAGTTATTTTCAGGGTCCAAGGTCAGGAACGACAGCTGATTGCTTTGTTTGGTTAGCCATGGCTTAATATTTCAGCATAATGTTTACGGCTCTTGAGGCCCAGATGAACTGTAAAGCATGAGAAAGTATTGCATGATTAATTTAAAAACGTGATGGCATGAAATGACATGAGACGGTTGTCTTGAAATCGTTTCGGAGGTTTTACGGTTTGTTCACACTTTAGTTGCACACTTTGAATCTCAGTATCGAAGTGCTTAAATAGTTTTTCGACAAGCGTTTTTGCAATAAATTGAGGAAAACAGAACTTATGTGCGATGATTGGGCGGTCCTGAGTATAACGATAAACGTACCTCGTCCAGGGCAGCATCTACCCATTTCAGAAAGCAGTTTTGATGTGATGTGTGTGGCGTGATAATGTGTTGTGGACCCGGTGACCTAAATGTGAAGACAGTAAGGTGGTTGGTCATTCAGCCGCTCTTTTTTATTGGCTGTCTTTGCTGAAGAACTTTGACCCCAACACTGATGCTCTAACACAGTTAATGTGCACATTTAAGTTCTACTTAGAAGGATGGAATCTGTGCAGCATTGCTGTGCGTTATGTGTTTTTGTAACGTTTCTTTTCGGCTGTTATTGAGACATTAGTTCTCAGTACTACTGCATAATGCTGAGAATACTTTCTTATGACAAACTGAATAAAGCACAGGTGTTTCTTCCTGTTTGTACTGGAGCAATCTACATTTTACCAAATTTGAGGCCCCACTTTATATCTTTTTTTTTTTTTCTTCTTCAATTTTTATTTTCTTGTACTTGAACGGTGCCTGCATTATACACAGCTGGAGCAGTTCAGCACACTCATGTGTTTGAGTGGAATGAGCAGGCTTCACAATGTGTGTTCACGTAGGCTGTGTTAGCTACTCTGGCTGAAGTTCTGCTCCCACAGATCCGTGTGAAGCCGGACAACACTGCCGTGGTGACGGATGGCGTTAAGCACTCGATGAACCCCTTTTGTGAGATTGCTGTAGAGGAGGCTGTCAAACTCAAGGAGAAGAAGCTGATCCAGGAGGTGGTGGCAGTGAGCTGTGGTCCCCAAGCAGTGCAGGTAATGGGGGGGGGCGTCCATAATGAGAACACAAAATGATTGTCATACCTGGACATGCCATAGAGACTGCAGTCTCTCAGTCTTATTGTAGCATGCTACATTACACATACACTGTCTGAGGTCTTACTCCAGCTTCCCCCTCGTTGTGTAGGAGACCATTCGCACTGCTCTGGCCATGGGTGCAGACCGTGGCATCCATGTGGAGGTCTCCGCAAAGGAGTATGACTCTGTGGGCCCCCTGCAGGTTTCTAAGATCCTGGCTGCACTGGCCAAGAAGGAGGAGGCCAGTCTAATCATCCTGGGAAAACAGGTAGTGCATGCCACTGCAGCAATTTAGCAAGCACCTTCCTCACTGCTGAAATTTTAGCTTACACTTTTGCTTTTTTTTTTTTTTTTTTTTTCCCCCTTTTTTGACAGGCAATTGATGATGACTGTAATCAGACAGGCCAGATGACTGCTGCACTCTTAGACTGGCCTCAGGTTTGAGAGCGTCTCTCTCAGTCTTGGATAAACTGTGAATAAACCTAGATCTGACCATATACGCAAATTAACTACGAAAGGAAGGGAAACATAGAAATTACTTTTGTACAAATCTGAATTTAGGTGAAATGAGATTTAAAAAAAAACCTCTGTTAAAAGGAAAAACTGCTGAGGTATGTTGTAAAATAGTGGGACACAAGTGCAGTAGTACTCTTCAACCATTAGAGGGCTCTCTGTTTTCTCAATGGCTTTAGTTATTTTTGTTCTCTGAAACTAAAATAGAGTAGTGGAAGCTAAATTGAGAGGAGAAGTGACAATCTGTGAAGAGCAGTAGAGACACAGTATTTTCTTTGAGACTGTTTATAAAGTATAGAGAAGGCCAGAAGGAGTAGCATCGTGTATTTGCGGATTTAGAGAAAGTGTATGACAGGTGCCAAGAGAATTGTGGTGTTATATGATGATAACAGAAGGCGGAACTGAAGATGCTGAGGTTCTCATTGTGAGTAACAAGGATGGACAGGGTTGTAAATGAGTATATAAGAGGGACAACACAGGTAGGATGGTTTGGAGACAAAGATGGGCTAGATTAGATGGTTTAGGCATGCGCAAAGGAGGGATGTGGGGTATATTGGGAGAAGAATGCTAAGGATGGAGCCACCAGGTAGGAGGAGAAGTGGAAGGCCAAAATGGAGGTATAAAGCAGGACATGCAGGTAGTTGATGTGACAGAGGAAGATACAGAGGACAGAGTGAAGTGGATGATCTGTTGCGGCGACCCCTAATGGGAATAGCTGAAATAATAGTAGTTGTCTCTCTGTATGTAACTACAGTTTGCTGAAGTACTTTCAACAGTGTTTGGATACCTTGTAGATTGCCTGTTGGGAAGACTGAATCTTGACCTGTTTCACTTCTAAGGGAACGTTTGCATCAGAGGTGGTCCTAGAAGGTGACAAGCTGAAGGTGATCCGGGAGATTGATGGAGGTCTGGAAACAGTCAGGCTGAACACGCCAGCTGTTGTGACTGCAGATCTGCGGCTTAACACACCCAGATATGCTACACTGCCTAACATTATGGTATGTATGGGACACATGCACATATTTGTGCAGGTTCCTTGGTGTGCAGTTCAGTGTGCTCTATTAAATACATACATCTACAATAATACACAAATACATGTACAAAGACATGCTATTAAATAAACCCCCTTTCTTAAATAAACATTTGTGGTTGACTGAGGCAGTGTGGATATTTAGGTCCACTGTACCATATCTGTAAGGCATGCATGTTAAAAAACACTCTGGTCTTCTGAGGACGTTGTGTGGCCTGACTGTCTACAACCCCTGTGTCCTTCCAGAAAGCTAAGAAGAAGAAGATCACTGTCATCAAACCAGCGGAGCTGGGTGTTGACATCACATCACGCCTGGAGGTTCTACGTGTGGAAGAACCCCCCCAGCGACAGGCGGGTGTCAAGGTGGAAACTGTGGAGGACCTCGTCTCCAAGCTGAGGGAGGCAGGCAGGATATGACACAAGAAGGTGGAGATCAGCTCAGGGGGGTAACACAGGGAGGGGTAAGGAGTGGCCACAAACAGACGTGTGGATGATTTCACGCTAGCATGAGAGCTCGGTGTCAGTGTAAACAGTCAGTGTGCTTTACCCTGTCTCTTTCAGGACTGCAGACTGGCAGAAAACAAAGGAGGGTAGTATAGCTGAAGTGACCTGTTGGGCAGCTTTTCTACACTAATCCACTAGCTCAACCAGTATGCATGTGGCAGTATGCCATGTGCATGTATGAGCAGAGCCGATTGGTTGGCTGACTCTCATTTAATTGACCTGAAACCTGATGGCAGATTTGGTCTTTGGAGCACAGTGCTTATCCACATTGAAGAGACAAGCTGAAAAAGTAGCTGCTTTAACATGAAAGCTTAACTGTGAGCACCACTAATCAGTCATAACTGTACCTGGTTCTTCAACATTAAATTTTTTAAATGTATAATTGTGAAAAACATCTTGTTTTTACTGTTTTTAACTGGCTTTTCATATTGAGTTATATCTGATTTTTATCTGCAGAAATATTTGTATTAGGTTAAATGAAACGATTTACAAAAGGGGAGTTTGAATTTCACAGAAGAATATTCTTACTTGAGGCAGTGGGCTGAATGAGAACTCCAGATCACATTATTTGTATTCTGATTTGTGCGTATGTGTGTATTATTTTAGCTTTGTGTTAGACAAATTAGTTAAATTGGTTGACAAAAGTCAGGAAATATTGAATCTTTTATAGTACTGTATGTGGTGAAAGTTGATAAGGTATGGACCTGAACTGAACAAAAAAAAAAATCTATTCAAGGTGACTTTGTAACAACTATTTTCTACAACATCATGTTAGACTGCTGATATGGAAAGCATAAATTTAACATACAGCAGTTGTGGTAGTGGAATATTACATCTGTGTCCCAAACATATAAATTTTTTTTTTTTTTTTAAGATGGAATGACAGTGTTTATTTATTGATAATGAAATCGAATGCTACCATGCTTTTTGAGGGGAGTAAAAAGTACTTTATATTTTTCTTCCCCTGGGTTACATGCCAACATTCTCCAAACCCAGTGAGTGAATGATTTTTGCTTGCTAAGTATTGTGTAATATATCATGTTCATTTAATGTACAGGCAGCGGTGTGGACGGAGGTTGGTACAGTGGCTCAGCAGGAAGTGCTGTGTCTTCACACTCCAGAATCATGGCTTTGAGTCTGGCTTTCTTAGGTATCCGTGTGCAGGTATGCCCTGTCATGGTTTGCCACCATGGCGATGGTATGACCAATGCTAATGGGAATCAGCAACCTTACTGGCCCTGCCCAAAAGAAGCATGTGTAACGTGCATGTTTGAATTTCATTAATTACAGTACTAGTGGTAATTAGCAGATGATAGCTGTAACTGAGTTTTTCCACATTGTGCAAAATCCATAATTTGACAATGATTTGAAATATTACCAGAAGTAGTATAACAGCAATAATTACAGTTCTTACTGAAATACACACAAACATACAGGTAGCACAGTGGTACAATGTGAACATCACTTTTTAAAAGGTCACATTTGTCCAGATTCTCCTGTTAAACCAAAACAGACATAGTTTGCTTCTAAATGGAAAATACCTGCATTCTTTAAATTATCTTAACTTCTTGATAGGACAAACAAAACCGAGTTAAGTGTTTGAAGGTTTGGTGTTGTATACATGTGTAACATGTTGAAGTAGTGAGTATGTGCTAAAGGTAAATACGGTTGTATTTGTGGGGTCAGGGACTGGATGGAAATATAGTCTCCACTATTTAGGTCATGTGGCCTTTGTGGCATCTGAGCTTTGGATCAGGATGTTCAAACATTTAGCTGCCAACAGCCGCTGGCTGCAAAATGTAAACGCCATTTTGTAGTGATGCATAATTACAGCTGAGCTGACAAACACGCGCAAAAAAAAAAAAAAAGTGGCCATTCCTGTTGGGTGAAACCTAGGTACACAAACATAAATAGATCTTGAAACTGGCCTTAGTACAAAAAAAAAAAAAGAATGTCGTTTTTAAAATGTGGTTTTAAAAAATCTGGCACAAAGATCAGCTGTATGTACTCAATATATCACGGAATTAATGTGTCCTTGTTACTCTACATCGAATAAAAGTGTTGGCACTTGTGTCTGAAGTTAGAGCGCCTCTAGGTTATGGAAGAGTGTTAATGGCTTCAATATTTACAGTAAATCAACTGAAAATCGAAACTTTTTTGCGTGCTCTTACCATATACTATAGCTCATTGTAATTGTGGCTGCTGGCCCTACGTTTGTATTCTGTGTTTTCCAGCTTTCTCTGTCTATACCATTCTCTTTCGTTACATCCTGTAATCCCAATGTGGGGTTAAACATTTTTTCTTTCCACACTAGCGTTGTGATCTTTTTGATGTAACTTCAGTTCTGTGTTTATTTTTGGTCTATTTTCACGTTAATTGTCGTGAAAGACGCTCCAAACACACAATGTATATCAAAATGCAAAATTATCTGAAATGCGCTTCTACAATCGATACATAAATTAGGTGGACATGACACAAATGGTTTTCTAACTAATAATTTGACAGATAAAAGTGTAGCACCTGTCGCTTCTTGCTATACGAGTGAACGTTCATACCGCTCCGCATCTCATTTTAAGCACATCATACGTTTCAAAGCAATCTGTTTAAATCAGTGACACACAACTCTGATACACCGCATAGGGATGTCAGGGATGGCAAAATCTCATGCCATACCTACCACATTCCATATAGGTCACCATTGTCCATCAATCTCGTCAACACACGCACAACGCAGATAATACGTAAAAAAGATCTGCCAGGACACCGCAGAGCTGTTATGCACCTATCCAGGTGCGCTATATAGATCATCTGACTCACTAGGTGTTCACTTCGCTGAAAGGTGGAGTAATACGGCACAATATTCTAGTACGAACACCGGATTAACATCGAGGTTAGATCCACTCAAGAGATAGTGATACACACAAAGATGCCAAAGATGTCCAGCTGTAAGTGAAGTCCGTACATCCTATCGGTGGTCTTCACTGCAAACATGAGCGTCATGCCCTTCATCCGAGGGCTCGCTCTCCGACACCTCCGTTTGGGAGTTCTAATAGCGTTCCTGGGTGTAGGTAAGTCACACTTGCTGTTAACTAATTCACTCTGAGAAATATTTGCTTATTTTATGTGATAAATTAGTAGATGTTTAAAAACAAAGAAATTAAATATTACAGATCAGTGCGAAACGGAATAGATATATGTTAAATATTTAAAATGGATTATTTCATTCGCTAAATAAAACGTTTAGACTTCATATTCGATGACAAAGTCATTTCAGAAATTTCATTTCCCTAGTGGACACTTTTAATATGCGACTTAGCAGTGCGAAGTAGGTACGTTTACATAACGCACCGATGAGCACAACCATTATGTGTATTGATTGTTTATTAAAACTGTACTGGGAATCGGTTAATGAAATGATAATGAAGTCCTTCATTTCTATGACCCTTTCTCATCTAAAGGTGTTGCAGAATGTGCACTCACCATCGGCAGTCCTCTGGAAGTTGTTACACCGGTTGGGAGCAGTACAATGCTGAGCGTGGCCTTTAGTGGAGTCAAAAATCCCATAATTGCGTGGTCAATGGGCAATGTGACTGTTGTGACCTGGATTTTTAATATTAGTGCTCCCCAAATCATTTCCGTTGGTCAGGATGTTCTTGGGATCGCAAACAATGGATCGCTGACATTCCAAAATGTGCAGTCCAACTACACCAATACATACACTGTCACCATGACAGAGACTGGGCTACCATCAGTTTCTGCAACATTCCAGCTTCGAGTGTTTGGTAAGTGACCTCTGACTGACCAGTTCTTAGCTGAGGTGTTTAGTAATATATTAGACTGCTTCTTTTTTCCTTCTCATTGGCTTTGTGTGTCAATACTGTAACTGTAGAAGCATCCTGGTATTTTGTAGTTTTGTGTCTCATAATTGAATTAACTGTGGTGAGTGTCAGAATATATGTTTATGAAAGAAGATTTGAAGCTGTACGGAGTGTCGATGAGCTTGTCCTGAGCTTCTGCCTCTCTGATGTAGTGCACAAGTTAAGGTTGTACTTTAGCAGTAGGTGAATGTATATTCTAACAGTGTTTAAATACTAAGACTTTTTTTTTTTTTTTTTTAAAAACACCAGTGAGTGGGGTCATGTACTGCCTCAGCATATAGTGCTGTTCCCTTGTGTTTCCAGGGTTATGACCTTGAATCTGTCTCTCAGTTGTGTGTGGGGGTGTGTGTGTGTGCATGCATGTCATAGCCTCAATGTTAGGGTACTCAGAGCAGTACTGTATTGAGCATTTTCATTTGGTGGTCTTTTTATGAAAATATAATCTAAGAAGTCAGAATGTAATATTTTGCCCTAGTATGCTCTCACATACATGTACTGTGCTGGGAATTGGAGTGTGGCTTTTTCTGGCTGTCAAGGTACTGCAATGTAACATCATGCAAGTTTAATGCACAATAAACACAGTTTGATTTGATGTATGTGAATAAACCACAGCAAATTCTGTTGTGTTTTAGAGAGAATGTTAAAAAGGGCAGATTTACTGTTAAGAGCAAACCCTGAGATAAGGGCTGTGAAAAAACATGTATTAATCACAGCAAAACAGCTGTGAACAAAGAGAATGTAGACAAACATGAAGCAACAATAGGTTTTTATTGTAGTATCGCATTTGTGAGGTTCAGTTTACTATAACACGGCATGTGAAGCCTGAGTCGCAACACATTCTCACGTGGGTTATGGACCTTAACACATGATCTGTCATTCAGGTTACATTCTAAGATGATTACCATCAACAGAAAATGCGGCTTTATTTTATAGGCGACTGTACTGTCAGATGAACAAAAAGGAAAATTGTCACAAAACTGGTTTTCAATTGCTTAGATGAATTTGGCATCAGAACATATCTTTCTGGTGTGAAGATGAATACACCTACAGGTATAGAAAGTCCACATCAGAATTCATCTAAAATTTGATATAAGTGCTATGTTGACTGAATGTTTGTCCTCTGTATCATACACATCAACCCCACGTTGCCCTTATCATAGGTTTTCAGGGGAAAAACCATGTAGTGTCAGACGTGTACTTCGTATTCGGCAGTGAGATGGCAAAGAGGAGTGGCAGTTACCTACCGGTTGAGAGGGTGGAGAACATCACTTAAAATGTATCTCACAACAGAAGTTTTAAAATAAAATGATCAATCTCGCACCTAAGGACTAATATGGCCAAAACTGAATATGAATTGGATTTCATTACAGCCTTTGAAAAACTACAGAAAACTAGCATTGGACTTCAAAATGCATAAAAAAGTTTAGGAACTACAATAATGTATTTTTTAATGTAGAATTTAATTTCTACATGTTATTATTCATACATTTATTATGTCAAACTACCAATGCATTTTGGAGTCCCTGAAAACCAACTCCAACAGCTAAGGCTGGAAGTCAACCTGAACGTAGTGCTAACCTCCTACAGAATGTTCAGTCTGTGACACACACACACACACACACACACACACGTACGTGTAGTTTAGAGGAACCAGTTCACCTAAAACACACAAGTTTAGACTGTGGGAGGAAAAACTCAGTGCAAGCTTAAGGAACATATGCAAATTGCCACACACACACCCAAACAGTCTGCGATGAGCTCATGAACACAGAGCTATAACACACCACCCCCATCTTGGCTCCAGAGATGCCTGCACCATGCAGAAAATGATATGCAAGTAAGAATATAGTGCGGAATCTGTGAAGTGCCATTTTGTGTTTTTGTTTTAACTTTATTAACTTTTTTGTTAGGTGCACCCGTGTGCTCTGTTACGTCAGCTAATGGAGGTGGATACCTGCAGTACCTCTGCAAGGTACCAAATGACCATCTGAGCCAGCTCTCATTTCCAGCTTTGAACGACAGTGCTAGTGGCAATTCTACTTTCAGCCTTGTAGTTCCAGCAACTTCAAACCTTAATGGACAGCAGATAACCTGTGTTGCCGATCAGCTTTCACTTCGTCAAAGCTGCAGTGTAGCTGCTGGTGAGTTCCACATACCCAACCTTCAGTTTTGTACGTTTGTTATGTTTACTTCGATAAGCTGGCACTCTTGTGTTGCCATGTCACAGAAAAGCAGTGCAGTCTTTCGTTATTGCTGTTGTTTAAACTCAGGAGTTAATGTTGCACTGGTCAAGTTTGAGTATACTTGCATTAATCCCCCCCCCCCAAACTGTGTACACATCTGCAATTTATAACAAATGACTTTTGTTCTTCTTTTGTTCTTCGTCCATTTCATGAATTATGCATTAAACCTAGGCTCCAGAAAGTGTACTAAACAAACACTCCTGTCACTCCTTGTTTCATTACAAGCATGTGGCAGATTTTAAAATGATTTCTTAAATTATATATTTTCATTAGCTTGTGTCCCCACCTGAGTTAAATGCAGGTATCTTACTCAAGATTGTATGTACACTGTAGAGTCAAACCGTGAGCTGTGGCGTAAAATACTTTTTTCTTTGACAATTAATAACACTAACCTAAAGTATTGTAACTAAAGATGTTTGTTTAATAAAGAAAATAGTCACAAGTGTTGTTACTGTTGTTGTATGCATTACAGTAGCACCCTATTGCTGGCACAACAAATGTCCTCCTTTCTTCATACCTTTTCCTAAATTGCATACAGTGAGGCTTATCACTGTCGTACAAGTTCTTGTGTTTGTGATGCACGTAACTGCAGTAGGAACCTGAGAGCAAAGTCTTGTCTTGTTTTTTGTGTGTTCGATTGAATTATAGTGAAGATGTTGCACACTGGCAATACCCTGAGTTCCTACAACTAAACTGACAGTAAAGAGGAAGCTGTTATAAGTAGAACACTAATGGCATTTTGTCCACTGGCACAACAGTGCAGTGCTGTTTGGTACTGTCATGCTGTGCTGACAAAGCACAGTACAGTCCAAGTTGATTTTCCTTTGGTCGGCTACTGTAAGCTTGGGGGAAAAAAAGGCATTGTTTTACTTAATGCAACTGTGTAATACGCAACATGTAATGAAAACAGACAGTGAGATAACTTCCAATATTAGCTTGTCCATGTGCCTGCTGTTCTTCATTGTGCCAGTTTTAGTGTTATGCTGTAAATTGCAATATGGACCTTTATACAAATAAGTTGGATTTTCATAAAGTAAAGTTGTCATAAGACCAGCAGCTAAGTCGAATGTACAGTGCAGTCATCCATCGTTCTTCCTCTTTTCTCCAGCTTTTCCTTACCCCAAATATTCCTTATAAAATAGTCATTACATTACAGCAGTTTTTGATGCTTTTCTGTTTTGCATTTAATTTAAAACCAATGACATTGTCTTCACTTGAAAATATTTCAAAATGCTGTGACACATCAGCACCCATGTGCTCTTAAATTACTCTGATTTTTCTAATGAAAATGCTGTTATAACAACAGTTGTCTTTCTGTAAATATTTTAATTAGCAAGAACCAATAAACAGGCGAGTAAAAATTACTCTGAGGCTGCATCCAGCCTGCAGGCCACCATTGGTATAGCCCTGTAATAGAGCATTGTTGTGGATAGAGTCTAGCTAAAATTAAATTTTTACAATACAACTGCATGTGTGTCAGTCAACAGGTGTACACTATACGTGTAGTGGCATAAAATAAAACTGTGCTGAGTGACATACATGCAGTTACACTGTATCAGGTGTACTGTATATGTGAACTGACATGTTGCGGTATAAAATAAAACTGTGCTGAGTGACAGCAAGCAAATAGCAGTGTTACCATGACACTGTTAAAGGTTCAGCTAAAAGATAGTTCTTATGATTCATGATTGTTTTTAGCACTTTTTAAAATGCAGTACCCATATTTGGCTTGTTCATTCCCAAAGAAATTGTTGATGATGTGTGTGGATGGTTCTTTGTGTTTTTGTTCAAGGAGCGCCTCAAGGTTTACTGCCTGTGGCGTCCACCAAGGTGGATGCTAATGGGTGGCTGGTCGTCACCATCACCTGCCAAAGCGGCGCTACTCCTCCAGCCTTAGTAATCTGGACCAAAGGTGGGCAGGTTCTGACCAATGGAGGGCCATACCAGATCAGCAGCGACACCACACAGTTAACATTGTCTAAGTTCAACCTGAACAGTAGTTTGGACCTCAGAAGCTACACCTGCAACAGTGGGAATCCTCTAGGCAATGTGACAAAAAACATTCAGCTTACAGGTAGGGAGCAGGTTCAGTTTATTTCGGACAGGCGGCCTGGTGGCTCAATGGGTAGAACATCAGGCTGGGATGCAAAAGTCTCCTGGTTCGAAGCCCAGCCACCAGGTGTGTCCTTGAGCAAGACACCCTGCGCTAGCTCATTGTAGCATGTATGTGAAATGTTGTAAGTCACTTTGGATAAAAGCATCCGCTAAATGAATAAATTTAAGTGTAAGACTCAGCTCAGTCAGCTATCTGCTACATTACTTTTCTGTACACCTTCCTCCAGGTCCCAGTATCTCCGATTCCAGTATCATCATTAACTCAAAGGGCACTGTGGTGACGCTGACCTGGCAGGTCCCTCCCACTTCCGTAATTACAGGTAGCTATGCTGGATGCATTGTCAGTTGTACTGTGAAATTTTATTTTATCCAACGACAACACGCTTTTAAATTAGTGAAGTTTGAATCAGAATCAGGTTGATACTGTACTAGAACATGTTAGGATTCATCCCTTAGTATGTATTTTTTGTGTCTGGGTTTATGAATGTAGATCATGGGTTGTAGAATATTTAATGTGGTATCAGAACTTTTTTAGAAGTGTTGGTCAGTTTCCAGGTTAGGGGGAGACGAACTGGTCCTACTGGAGGAATTGAGGTATCTTGGGGTTCATAAGATGATGTGATATTGACAAGTACGTTGGGCCCAAGTAGTATGTTTTTGTTTTTTCTTAAGCAATCTGTGGAAGTGTGCTCAGCTCAGGTGATTCCATATTCCTACTTTTATGGAGCTACAGTGGGCATGCCCCACTGGGTGGAAACCCCAGCAACTCCTGGATCTGTATCGCTCAGAAGGAGCTGGATTCATTGGCTAGGACAGAAAATTCCTTAACTGAATTAGTCTGCTGCTACTGTCACTGACCAGGAAAAGCAGTTTGAACAGAATTAGACCCTTGACGTATGCAATGAGCTCTCGTGATTTTACAAGTGGGAAGTCTGTTGATGTAATGGACTTTTCTGTGATGGGAATGTGAAAGGAGTTTATGTAATGAGCATTATTTCTTTATTTATTTTTGTTGGAAGGTTTTAATATCCAGATGCTGGGACCTAATCTCCAGTCTAGCAAACGACGCAGAAAACGGGCATCAGATGGTTACCGAACGGTGGCAGTACAGTCCAGCAGTGGTCGAAGCCAGGACCTGTCTGTGCTGGACCCACAGTCAACCTATTGGTTTCGGGTTGTTCCTTTTGCTGGCATCGTAACAGGCCCACCATCTGTGGCATACCAAGTTGGACCAGGTAGAACATTCTCTCCTGGAGGTTAAGGAACCTGTATTTTTAAACTGATTACAAGGTAGCCATATAGAAGAAACTGATACCCAAAAATTCAAGTGTCAGATAAACCCAGGTCTAGTAATCGATGGCTACTGCTTCACAGGAAACGGGTTCTACTCCAGGGCTACTTGCACCGCAAGGGTACAAATCACACTCCCAGAGACATCTTGCAATTAAAACTCTATATTAAAATGTAATACCAGAAAGATCTACAGAGGTAAAGTGACACACAAGTACAGGTTTTCCCCTAACCGAGAGCTACTCTGAATGACTGAAACCAAAAATATATGTATATTGCTCAGTTCATCATAAGGCCAGACATTCTGTAGCTCCCACTGTGCAGAAAAACATCATTAAAATGATACCCTCCCCCCAGCAGCACCCCAAATAGCAAGTTCCTCAACACCACATGCACTGAGCACAAGGACTCCAAAACTACAGGCTTTGGGGTCCCTAACTAGTTCCAGACAAGAAACCTCCAAAAGCCTCAGACATACTATTTCATCACACTGATATAACATTCAGTTCACTGGACCGTAACTCCAGCATCTGAGTATGGCAGCACAAGGAACTTATCCCCTTTTCTTTCTCCTCTTTCCTTTACCCAACTAACACTTATCACGCCTGGCTACAACATCTCCAGCAGGAGTCCCATTGTTACATGATCAACTCTGAGCTCCACACAAGCTCAGAAGTAAGAATGGAGCTTAATTAAAAACATTTTTTTTTAATCCTTTAATTACAAAACTGACGGTACTTTACTAGCAGCTGTCATAAACGTCGCTACCGACACCAGTGTTCGATGGCCGTCAGTGTGAGTCAGAGCAGACGTTTTGGTGATGGACGTTGTGTGTTCATTCCACTAAAGCAATCCTAAAACAATTCCTATGCCAATTGTATATAAAGTTATTTATATTTCTCTGCATTATATTGGTAAAATATTTGTATTGGGCAATCAAAATCAATATCACTGTTCTGATAAATTTAGGACTAATTACCATTTTAAAATGGGGTGGAGACTGTTTTTTCACATGGTAAACTTTAACGTACTTTTGGCTCAAATAGGTGCTTGCCCTCTGTAATTAGCAGTACACCCATGAGCATTAATTAGGATGCATATGGTATTTCATGTTTGGTAAATGCCAGAATTCTCCGTGTATTGTTCTCGAACACTGACACTACTTAAATGCTTCTCAGTTGTCTGGCTGCTAGACTTGAATATGAATACCCATGACCATGGATGCTGTATTTCCATGCAGGAAATCAGGGGCTCAGCACACAAACTATTCTGGGCCTGGCCATTGGAATCCCATGTGCATTTGTGTTCCTCCTGCTGCTCATTGTCCTCATCGTCTTCTGTGTCTACTGCAGGAGGAGACGTAAGATCTTGTTTTTTTTTTTTTTTTTTTCCCCTCCTTCATCTTGTTGATCATCTTGATAATGGAGTGGTGTTTATTCTTTTGCTGTTTTTTGCAGGTCGAGAACCCAGATATCCAGTCGCTAGGGCTGTTGAGAAGGTATTTTAAAAATGTATACTGTATAAATTTTCCATTCATTTATTGAATTGCTTTCAATACTGCTGAAGCTAAGATTTAAATCAGGGTTCAATGGAGGTAATTATTTGAATCAAAGTTGCATGTTTATGTGTAAACTGATCCTGGAAGGATTAAGAGAAGTTTGACCTGTAGTTGAAGCCAGATTCATTCCACTGGATTTTATCTTGTATTGTCCTTTTTTTCTGCTGTTTTGCTTTTTCTCAGATATCAGTTTTCTCCCTTAGAATGTTTTCTTAATTCAGATTTGGTTTGGTTTCAGGGTTTTTTTTTCTCCCCTCTTGTGTATTTCCACACACTTCATGGTACACACTTCCATTTAGAACACTGGCCTTTGTTTCAGTTTGCTGATAAATATGCCCAGGCTTTGTGGTAGACAAAAATACGATCACAATGTGATTGTATAGATACTGGTTCATAAAATTCATTTTGTAAGGCCATCAAAACGTGATGTGTAGTTGGTCATTCAGTCCTGATGAACCATGGTATAAACCCACATATAGAAAGTGTACCAGAACTGCCTCCTTGAACAAGGGGATGCTTCCAGCACTGTTACTGCGTCACTGACACTCCTTTGTGTCATATTCATTCTTTCATTGAGTTGTATAAAAAAACTATATTGAGGTGGTTACCAGCCAGACATAACACCACTCCTGTCTAACGACAAAGTGTTTATCTAGGTGGTCATGTGCCTCAAGTTCTACAATATAAAGAACAACCTTTTAGCAGTCTTCATGAAAGTCACATTGTGGATCCTTCAATAAAGCTGCAAAACTTGAAATGTACAAACAAAATGCAATTTTCTAAGAATTTTTCTTTGACTTCTGTGTGTCCATTCAGGTGGTGGCAGTCCAGCCAAATACGAACACTCCAAATGCTCTGATGACAGGAGGTTTAAAAAACACAAGCCCCCAGGTATTTTTCCTCTTGCTCTAAAATCTTTTTGACTACTTTCAAGCCCCTGTCTACCCTCCCCCCCAGCTATGCCTTTTTAAAATTTTGTCAGGGTTTTCAAATGAACACAAATCTTTGAATTTGGTAACACTGAATGGGTATTTTTATATATATAAACAACACTATGCTCTTTACAAGGAACATGGCTAATCTGTTCATAAAAGTATTTGCCCACAGTTTTGTCCCCCTTAAGAGATTACTTGTAGAAACGGAAACATCTAGTCACACCTTGGCAAAGACTTTTATGTTCATCTGCTTCTATCAAAATGCAGAATTTCAGCATTTTTTTTTTTGTTTTCCAGATTTCCTCTGAGCAGTCCCCGCCTTCCATCAACACTTCTCAGCCTATGCGCATAGCCACAATGGTGTAAAAACCGTGACTTTCTCATGCACTTTATCCTTTCTGTTGTATCTCCTGTAGAATTAAAAGTAGCAGCAGCAGTAAATTTGAAATGTGGACTTCACTGAGTAATTTTACATTCTCAAAATTCTGCTTTTTTAATGAAGCAAATGCTTCTTGAATAATTATAGCTAATTTACTCATAATCCCTAACTTTTCTACCCATCAGCAGAACTGTAAATAACATTTACTGTACAGGTAATTTTAAAATGGGACTAATAAATGTATCAGTGTAAATGGAAAGGCAAACATATTTAAAATTTAAAAGCTGAATACGTTCAGTATCTACTTAAATATAAGTTGCAGTGATTACCCTGTATAGTGTCACATGACCGTGTACAAGACATTCAGGTGAGCATGATGAGGAAGAACACTGACTGTAAGCACTAGCAAGTCTTTACCTACCCTTTGCTACATAAACATGAGGTCACAGGAAATTGAGTAGGTGTGTCTTTACAAAAAACATTACAACCGAAACAAGCACATGCTGACATCAACTGGCATGTTATATCTACCATGCAATGCCTTATGGGATTTTCAGTGCTCCTTCTGTTTTTCAGTGGACTATGTTTTCTCAGGGATCTGATCCTCCAAGGCTTGGAGCAAATGCAGGTCATGTGTTTTGTAGATGCTATATCCTGACTGTTGCCAGCACAAACAATATGGGAATAAGGGTTAAATCTATACAGTCTATGACTTCTGGAAACTTCCCATATTCATAGAATTTTACCTTGTAGTTTACCTGGGCTGTAACAAGGAGTTGATGTTATTTCCTTTTAATTTGCAAATAGCGTTGTATAGGCAGTGAATAACTTTACATACTGTTGGTTCATTGAGACCACATAAATCCCCAGTTTCTTGGTAAAAGGCGCCACATGCCAAAATACTTCAATGGTACGAGTGCTTGGTGACAAGCTGGTACAGGCAGTTCCTTTTTGGGGTTACAGATGAAAGCCTGGCTTTCAAAAGTGAAATGATCACCTGCATTTGCTTTGTGCATTCAAAAACAATTTTAGGAATTACTTTCCTCAAAATGTAAAGAGTCACTTCTGTCAGCAAGAACTTGTCTGACTGGTGGTACTCATTGGTTTTCATTGACATAATCCATGTGTCTCCTTTGACAAACGTCGTTAAAGATAAACCTGCTGTCTTGGAGGTTCAATTTAAAACCTCATTCCTCCAGTACAATTAATGTTTCACCTGGAAATCGGATCATTTAAATCTTGATTAGGCAAAATTTACGACTATTTAAATTCATCACCCAAAAAGCATTTTAAAGTTAATCCAGTTAAATATTTTAGTCTAGGACTAGTCTTAATTCCAGTCTGGGAAAACACCCATAAGAGTGCTGTAATATTTGTATGGCAATACCCTGACTGTTTCCAAACTGATGTGACCACGTTGGGGTGCTATCTTGCACCAACCATAGGGTATTTAAGAACAAGGGAATAAATTTATGACTTTTATTACAAGGTTAAAATTAGATTTGTGCGTCTTTTATCAACCGCAACTCTGATGTTTGGAGAATTTCCCCACTGTGGGATCAATAAACATCAGAGTTGCGGTTGATAAAAGATTATATTAGATCTAATCGATCTAATGTAATCTTTTATCAACCGCAACTCTGATGTTTTCTGGGTCTGTGGCCATGCCTTCAGAAGAGACAATGTGGCACAAATACCTTAACATCTTGAGAAAGGTGAAACCTCTGCAACCTCAGCTTCCAGTTGTGTTTTATGAAGGTGCTCTAACACCATCTTGTTTTGCTACAAACAATTTTGGTTACTTTGGGTTGTCATGCACAGATTTTCATTTGATATATATTTTTTTAAAGGGACTACATGGGTAGGGAGTATAAATGGTCTTAATCTGAATTTTGTATGCACACAAAAAGCGATTGCTGGGTACATACACATTTAGTATGAACATTGCAGAGCTTTATGTATGAGACTCAGGTCTGCATGTTCTCCAGCTTGGTCCGCTCCTCTCAGTACATATGACAGGAGGTGACCAACATTCATAGCACATCCCATAATACAATCAGCTCATTACATTTATTAACTACACATGGTCAAGTGTGCTTCCTTTAGTTGGGCACTTTGACACCGAAGGCTTTGTATAAAAGGACACTCAACAAATGATCCATATTTGAACCTCAGACCTGAATAAAAAGTACATAAAAGTTCTCGCACTCAGTCCGCATAATGTAGATCCTGCTATTTAGAGAAAGGTCTCCGGAGTAGGTCTCCTCACATACACACAAACAGGTCAGTCCGAGTCACTGCTGTAGTCCCTGGCAGTTCCTGCTGCTCCCTCTCTGTCACCTTCATCCTCACTCTCCTTGTCCCAGTCCTTCATGGCTGCCCCCATCATGAAGTCGTCCCTCAAGATACTCCATGAAGGCTTCTCCTCGGATTCAACAGGTACCTAAAAGACACCCAGGATTAGGACGAGTGTGCATGTGCGCACATGCAAATTCCCGCTTTGCACAGACACACTGCTCTCCATCCTCTGGGTTCAAGTTTCAGCTTGCTGCCCCTACAGGGTGCTGCATACTCACCACCCGCCTTTGCTGTGCTGACTGCTCTCCAACCTCGGACCCACGCAGTACGTTGATGAAGTCCTTCTTGGAAACCGAGGACAAAAGCTTGGCTCGCTTCCTCTCTGAACCACCTACTTCCTTCATTTTGTCCTCCATGTTCTTCTGGTGTTTTCGTACTGCATTAAAGAGTTGGACCACACCTCTGGGAGTGGTGGTGGTAGGAGATCACATTTAGTTAGTGTCACATTCCATGACAGGGAAGGGCACTGGCATATGACTTCCACTACAGTGCAGTGCAGCATGACATGTTGATCACTGACCAGTGTACATGGACAACAGCCAGCAACATGTTCTGTAAGATCTGTCATAGTAGAGCAACATGCTGTCAACATGTCAAAGTTGAATCATGTCAACTGGACTTCTTGATAGGAAAGTTTCACTACTCCTCCTAGTAGCTTCTTCAGGCTGGAGAAAGAAGTCCAGTTAACATGATTCAGCTTCCAGACAGCTCCACCTAGATGACTGAGAATCAACATGCTGTAAACATAAACAAAAGCACCATGATATAGATGCTCAAATGTCTGTTGGCATTTTTCTATTGCACAAATTGCACATCTGTGCAGTGCACTTTTGTACTGCACCATTACCTGTACGGGACCATCAGACTGGCTATGCAACAGTGGAATCAAACGGTACTGAACTCCAACCACAGCCAAACTTGACCATGCTGAAATGATTTGAATAGCCTAGGCATTTCTGTTTCTGGACTGCAGGTGACATGTTTAAATTTCAAGTGAATATCACTCATTGCATGGGTATGTGTACATACAACCACCAGAGGCCTAGTGTTATGGCGTGGGCTGAGAACACTAGCACAGAATGACATTTTCAGCACCTGGTGGCGATTCTCTGCAGGTTCCTCTCACTGGTTCGGTCACGTGCTACATCCGGCTTCTCCCGGCACATCATCTCCCACGCTCGTTTCTTATCCATCTATAAACAGCACAACAAAATTCACACAATATAGACAGACCACTGCACAGTCACTGGCACAGCAGTGACCTGTTTAAACTGGAATGCTGGAGCCTCGATTACAAAACTTTGTGTGGTTTCTAATGTGAAAATGTGCATACACAGAAAACAAGAAACCTGCATATGCACAAATACCTGTGAGTTCACTTTATAAATCGCATTTATCTTGCAACAATGCTTACATGAATGAACCGTACCAAATCCTCCCCAGCTGTCACTCAGAAACACCCATATATGGTCAATGAAAATCACCAGCATACATTTATAATTAAGAAATGTAATGCTTTTGTGCACAGTGAGAAGATGGCAGAGAGAAAGGAAAGAAGAGTAAAGATGGTCAAATCAAAGTGCTTCTATTGGAGGTAGATGCATGTCAAGCCAATTTGTTTGGTGCTCATAGAAATGGAGTCACAAGAAAGAGAAAAAGGCAGCATGTTGCTGCTACTGTTAAGTCAGTCAGCTCAACAAATTGCACTGTCCCAGTGCACTCCGAAACTGCTCGCTCAAGAGCATGCGTGTCATAGTATTGCCTCTATGCGCTCTGGGGAGTATGGAACATCTTAAGAAGCCCCGTTACAGCGGGAGACACACTGTCACTGGCATATGAGCATAGTTGTTAAAATAGAAAGATGTAGAGAGATAATGTGTTTAGTAAGTCTACCTACCAGCAAGTTTTGACAGTGTTTCCCATACATGGATTTATTTGCAGTATCAACACTGACAGGCACATAAAAATGAAAAGTACACACTACAAAAACTTAACTAAAATAATGACAGCTTACAAAATACTAAAATAAAAGGAAAACTAACTAAATGAGTCTATGTTCTAAACACAACACTGTCAATTGCAGAGACCCAACTCTTCAAACAAGTTATTAACAAGCACACAAGAAGCCTAGCTAGTAAGGACAGCTAACATTAGAATACAGCTGGGCTGTCGAGGTTAGCACGCTGTGCATAGCTGCTAGTCAATATTGGGTGTACATGCATAACATGAATGTTAATTCTTTGGCACAAAATTTTTGCTCCGTCAACCCAGATGAATATCAAAAAACAAATTTCTCAAGAATTAAATGGGCTCGTCCTGTGGAGGCACAAATATTTTATTGCTCAGTTATTTGAATAAAGTATTTGGCAATTAAAAGATATGCACATTCTAATCTAATCGAAACTAATTTAGGCGGAAACACTGAGCTGAATTAGGGACCTTTACATTAGGGAAAACTGGATATTATTGCAAACTCCATTTATATATTTGCAGTCTTTACATCAAGTTTATAACTTCCAGCACAGAATGCATGCTGGAACTAAAGTTTGTTTATAAGTATTTTCAGACTACCTGTATAGCCCTTCACCAAAATCTTTATGGCAGGCATAAAATCTTTAAAAGACATAAATAAAAAATAAACAACTGGATTTCATTATATTTTAAAAACGAGCAAATTATGTTGTGCAATAGGATTGGGGATTGATAACTCGCCTATGATACAATACTTATCACAACACAGGGCTGCAAGGGCAGCCACCGAGGAACAAAACCACTGTTGTGACCCATTTGCTCTCAACCGCACTGTTAGGGTCTCGTCTTTAAAGGTGAAACCACGGACCCCCACTTGTAAATTTCTTGCATGTTCAGAATTGAAATTGAATTTTGTTATATAGTTGGTGGACTATGTTATCTCAGGGTGATGTCTAACTAAAGATGTTCAAAGATTTATGGTCACTCCATTATATTTCATGTTTTTTTCTTACACCTACACAGATGGAGCTGAAAAATTATAATTTAAGTAATGTCAATGGAAAAATATGGTACAAGGGTGATGCTGACCCTGCTGCTCTGTAGTCCCCTACAGAAAGACTGGTGCCTCTTTACTCTACCCCTGCCGACCCTGTGGCCTTACAGTTCCTGAGAGACAGGCCGGTTGCCCATTTAGCTCTGCTACCATATAGTCCCTCACAAACAGGCTGGTACCTGTTTATCCAACCACTGCTGAGCCTGTTGCCCTAAAGTTCCTGAGAGACAAGCTGGTTGCCCATTTAGCCTTTCTGGGTCTGTTGCCCTACAGTCTCTAACACACAGGCCAATTTCCCATTTACCCCAGCTGACCCTGTTGTCCTCACACACAGACTGGTACCTGTTTCCTCTTTTCCAGCTGCTCTTTCCTTTCCTGTTCTTTGATCTTCTCCAGTTCTCTGTTCTTCAGCAGAATGCTGGGCTTGTTCTCTGATGTTTTCTTTCGTAGGATCTTCGCCATGGCCTCTGCCCAACCTGCATTCTGACTGTGCTCTGTCTCAGCATCCTCATCCTCCACAACTGACTTTTCATCACTGGCTTCATCGTTGTCATTGCTGTGCAAATCTCCTGTTATGCTGCTGTGGTCTGATGTGTGACGTTTGGCATGAGCCCCACAGGTACAAAACCGTGGGAAAAAAAAAACAACAAGCAGCCACGAATGGGTAATACGACACATTCAACTAGAAAAACACAGACATCTCGTTTGGGTATCAGTACATCGGAGTTTTACACATCGTGTTTACTTTTTACTCCACCGTGAAAACAATATTCATGGTGCTTCTGAACTTAAACAAGTGTACAGATATCCAGTTAATAACAAATCTATTCACCTTTCTGTAAGAGCTTGCCCTCAGGCAATCTTAGTCAAGGTAAATCTATTGAATCAGAGGCGATATATATTTAGCTACAAGTCATATTCTAACAACATTAACTTCTAAAAAAACGACACAGTTTAGAGCATCAAATGTTAGCCAAATATAGCCAAATTTACCATTACTATCTATGTGCGTTCTAATTTACTCAGTATTAGAGAGCGAGAGTAATTCAAGAGTTAGAGCGCACACAAACGTAATCCATTAAATAAATGTATTTTAACTGGAATAAAAAAACGTTTACCACTATGTTCTACGTCGCTCACATGTGTTGATTCAACCAACGCCGCCATCTTCAACACTCTTTTTCATTAGTGGATACATTTATATTTGACTTTTCTCATCTGAAGATTTATACTGCCCCCTGTTGTGTTGGAGTGCGACGTTACTTATTAAAATACTCTAAACGCATTTTCCTAAAGCTACATAAAATGAGAAAAATAACGTCTTGTTTAATAACGACATGATTTACATTATAACAGTTGCTTGTGTAATTAAACATATGGCTATTCCCTTCATTGCCATGTCGGTAACGTCTTTATTTGTTGACTTTAAGAAACCAATGTCAGTTTCAGCTAAACCACAAAGAAAATCTAAATAGACCCGCACAGTATAATAATCCTAATTGGTAGGATATCTAACTTCTTTATAATGTTGAGGAATAACAAATAATTTGAGATTTAAAATTAAAATTTAATGCATATGCAATTATTGTAACAAAGCAGTTAATTTTCATTTTTTGAACCACACTAATTACTTTAAGATTTTAAAGGCGGCTTGGTGGCTCAATGGGTAAAGGATGCAGAAATTTCCCGGTTCAAATCCCAGCCTAGCCAGGTGTGTCCCTGAGCAAGACGCTCAGTGGTAGTTTCCCGGGTGCCACGTGTGGCTGTACACTGCTCTCCCCGGGGGGGTGGGTTAAATGCAGAGAACAAATTTCATTGTGACATGTATGTGTAACATGTATATGTACGCAGTGACAATAAAAGCTGATTATCATTATATTTCATCAATATTTTCTTTCATTATACCGTTATCTGGTAGGGACCATCATTGTAGTACATAATCATTACTGATGTGACATCTGATCGCACCACAGGTCGGAAACTATAAATATGCTTAAATCATCTATTAGTATTATAATGCTATTTTTAGAATCTAAATACATAGGCAGAATAAACGGTGATGCACCACTTGGAATCCCTCGTAGGCTGTTGTCATGTAAGACGAACATATGACGACAGCAGAGGTGTGCTTTAAAAAAGTCCTTCATACATTTAAAGGACCTAAATACTATGAAGGTTGTCAGTGGCACACCGCAGCGTTAGCATTTCTACTCTAACTACAAAAATAAACAGTAATAAAGGCGTGCGGACACACGGAGCTCAGAGAGTGTTGGAATTTCCGGTGACGTCGCGTAGTTCGGGTTCCATTTCTGTGGAGTTTACAGCTGATAACAACAACAACAACAGAACGACGAAGGAGCGAACATATAGTTTTATAAACGGATTCAAGGGCTTATCGGCTCCCGGATTCACGTACTGATTTTACCTCTCTGTGCCGAAGACGGGAAGGTAAAGACGCGGTCATTATTTCAGAGTCAGTGCCCGCACAAGCACCGACTCTGGTGTTTATAAGGTACCGCGGGCCTTTCTGTGGTCGCTGTGGGATATTTTGTTGTTTGTAAGCTTTCTGTTGCACGTCTGTCGTCCCGTTCACCCTCCCCAAAAAAATCATTTGCATAAGTGGTGAGATGCAAACAAACGGTGCCGAGGAAGCGCAGGACCTGGAAATGCCGAGCCCCACAGCCGCACAGAACGGGGAACCATCCGCTGTCGCGGTCCTGCACTCCAACGGGCTGATCTCCAGCGCAGACAACGGGAACACTGTCAGTCATAATAACAGTATTTCAGCTGGCACTGCGACGGTGACTTCAGCCGTCTCCACGTCTCCGACATTGGGCTCCATGAAGAAGAAGAAACGTCTGACTCAGTGGGACGAAGATCTGGTCAGACTGATAGGACAGCATCTACACGGACTGGGCTTGAAGTAAGTTAAGAAACCTGCTGCTCCAAATGCGAGACTGGACCCATCAGCCTTCACTTTGTTTATGTACCACAAGATCGCACTCAGATGATTTTCATCTTTTATAGTAGAATTTTAAAGATTAGTTGTATATTTTGGGATTTTTATAGCTGCTTATCTTTTTTTTTACTCACATAGATGTACTTATGTGCTCTACATCTGCGTGGACAGGTGACGGGCTTGTGCCTTTCTTATTGGGACTTTTTCTAACATTATCCTCAAACTCTTCCTTGTCTAAATGGAAGTCTACCTCTCGGTATCTCACGTAGAAATCACAAAAGAATGGACTGCTTTCTGTTCTGCTTTATATTGGTCTTGATCTGGAGCGGTGCATTCCACTGTTAATGAAATAAGCAGTACTCAGATTTGTAGCTCATTTAAATGTAAAAATCTGCTCATCACGAGCAGAGCACACCAATGCACAGTCTTGTTTCTCACAACAGAAATATGGATAACAGCTCAATATGGCTACTGTTGTTACACACATCTAGCTGAAAGGAAAAATCTGTTAATGGTTGTTACCAGGTAGTTTTTGTTGCAAAGTTGCAGAACGTTCTGCTTGAATGAGAGTAGCCTGTAAATGCATTTTTATTCTGACAACAACTTTCAGAGGCTCTGTGCATATGGCATTGCTGCAGCTTATGGTTTTTCCCCACAGTCAGACGGTGGACCTGTTAATGCAGGAGTCTGACTGCAGGCTGGAGCATCCCGCAGCTACAAAATTCCGCAACCATGTGATGGAAGGAGAATGGAACAAGGTAGGGTGATGGGCGATGTGTGTGTGTGTAGCTGTGTGAACAGGCACTTGCTACAGCTGCAACACACGTCTTAAATCTGATTAACTCATTGTTACACAAATGTACATAAGTAAAGGTCTGTCAGTCATGCATTTTCAAACTCTGGTGTCTTTGTCACAATGTGGCACAGAGACATATATGATGATCCTGCTGTTTGCTATGTAAACAGTCTTTATAATGTGAGTTGAAAATGTGCTTTTCAGTTCTAAAACTGGTATTTTTTAATATAAAAAAATTGTCGTGTATTTGATGTTTTATGTCCGAGCACTGATGTGTTCTTTCTTTGAGAAAGCGGAGTTAATTCAGCCTCTCTCTCTTTCTCTCATGTGCTGAGACAGTTTTTCATTTTATTTGTTCATGTGTGACAGGCTGAAAGTGACCTGAATGAGCTGAAGGCTTTGATGCATTCACCCAGCGCTGTTGTGGTGAGTTTAAGTGGACTGAGCACTGCGTGCAGGTGATGATGTTCCTCGTTTATGCAGATTGCATGCCCTGTTCACAATGATAAGTACATTCATTTGTTATACAATCCACATGCCATAATTAGGAGGTGGGAGGTGAAATTGCCATAATAACTACTGTCAGCATTGACTGGCCTTCCTTTATAACAGTTGTAATGTGTTCAAATTCTTTCAACAGGGTCGTTTCTATGCAATATTACTGCTTTGACATTATACAGCTATAGTGAGTTACAACAAATGGATTTTTGGAATAATATGTGGAATATACAGCTGTTGATGTGAACAAGAATAAAATACTTTGATGAAGTGAGGAACATTACGAAACACATTGTTGCTTAGCAGTAATTCTTCTGCTGAGGCACTGAAAGGCTTGTGACGGAGACGTGTTCCACAGGAAGACGTGCGTGTGCATGTGCAGGGAGATGGTGCTCTGCCCTGAGAGGCGTGGCACTATGTATACGTACATGAACATAGTGTCCACCTTCCCTTCACCATGGCAGCGGATGAAGTTCCTGCTCCTGCAGCAGAAGTACCTGGAGTACCTGGAGGATGGTAAGGTGCTGGAGGCCTTGCAGGTTCTGAGAGGAGAGCTCACCCCCCTGAAGTACAACACAGAGCGCATCCACGTGCTCAGTGGGTACGGCTACCGCAATGTCGCTGCCTTACTGCTCTGTGCACTGTGTTCATATTAGACCACACAGATGATGCCTTCTGATTGGTTGACGCTGATATTGCTTTTTGGTGTGTTCCCAGGTACCTGATGTGCAGCAGTGCAGAGGACCTGCGGGAGAAGGCAGAGTGGGAGGGCAAGGGGACAAGGTCTCGCTGTAGGCTGCTTGATAAGTTGCAGAGTAAGTAAACACAGACGCGTACCTCAGGTATAGGGATCACCACGTTCACATGACAGACCTCTGTAGGGGAACGTAACGGAAGTGTACTAATGTTATATTTGCTGGGTGATAATGATTGTTGTAGTTAACTGTGTGTGTGTGTGTGTGTGTGTGTGTGTGTGTGTGTGTGTGTGTGTGTGTGTGTGTACGCCACCCTCCACAGCGTACCTGCCCCCGACTGTAATGCTGCCCCCCCGCAGACTGCAGACCTTGCTGCGTCAAGCTGTGGAGTTGCAGAAGGACCGGTGTCTGTACCACAACACCCAGCTGGACAGCAGCCTAGACTCAGTCTCTCTGCTGCTGGACCATGTCTGCAGCCGGTGAGCCTCCATCTTCCTTCCTCTTGTCCCTTCATCTCTCTTACCTCTATACCTCCACTTGCCCCATTATCTTCCCTCCATCCTTCTCTCCTGTCACCCCTGTCTTCCCTCCCTCCCTTTTCTTGCCCTGCCGTCTCTGCCATCTTTTTAGTGTCCCCCACCTGCAATATTTTTTGGTTCTGTCTCTGACGGCAACCCCTGTTGTTTCCCTCTCTTTGACACAGGAAGCAGTTCCCCTGTACTACCCAGCAGGTACTAACGGAACACTGCAATGAGGTCTGGTTCTGTAGGTTCTCCAATGATGGTACTAAATTGGCCACTGGTTCCAAGGACGCAACTGTTATCATATGGCAGGTGGAGGCTGTGAGTATTTTGGTTTCACAGATGGTATGAAGAATGTTGTGAGGAAGGGGCTAACACAGTGTCCTGTATGTCATGTGAGGTTGTCAATATGTGATGTAATATATGGGGTTTCATGGTGTCTGATCTATACAGAAGGGAGCTGGTCTGGCCTTCTACTGATAGGTGTGCCTGTTGACAGGACACCCATCAGTTAAGAGTGTTACGCACCCTGGAAGGCCATGCCTATGGTGTGTCTTACCTAGCTTGGAGCCCTGATGACACCTATCTTGTTGCCTGTGGTCCTGATGACTGCTCAGAAGTTTGGCTTTGGAACGTACAGGTAACTTTCACATTCACACTCTTTACAAGATTCTGGTCATGTACACTTGCGCAGTTGGGACTCACTGGCAGTAGAAAATTTTTGGCCTCCTGGTCCTCTTTTTGTCATGTTAGACAGGTGTTCTGCGGACAAAGATGAGCCAGTCCCATGAGGACAGTCTGACGAGCGTGGCCTGGAACCCTGATGGCAAACGCTTTGTCACAGGGGGACAGAGGGGCCAGTTCTACCAGTGTGTAAGTCCTCTGGGTGTGTGTCAGCTACAAACGTGTGTTGCGTTTGTTTGACAGGGATTGACCCCACGCTGTTCTGCACTGTGTTTGCATGAAAGGGACTGAATCCACACACTGCTGTGCTGTGTTTGTGTGAGAAGGACTGACTCCACCGTCTTATGTGCTGTGTTTGCTTGAGAGGGACTGACCTCACACCCTGCTGTACTGTACTTGTGTGAAACTTGACTGAGCTTGTGCTGCGCTTTGTTGAAGGACTTGGATGGAAACCTCTTGGATTCCTGGGAAGGTGTTCGGGTACAGTGCTTGTGGTGTCTTGGCGATGGACGGACAGTTCTGGCATCTGACACTCATCAGCGTATCCGTGGTTACAACTTTGAGGACCTGACAGACAGAAATATGTGAGTGCTCTGTTGGGTCTTGTGTTTCTCCTTTGTCATCTGTGGTTTTTTTTTTTTTTTTTTTTAAATGTTGTTTAATGTTTCTGACTACAGAATACAAGAGGATCATCCCATCATGTCCTTTACAGTTTCAAAGAATGGAAGACTAGCTTTGTTAAATGTAGCAACTCAGGTGAGTGACATATGAGGTGTTTTATTGGTGTAGGATTATCAGGTTGGGATGTGTGTGACTGTGTGGGATTACCAGGTCCTGATGTGTGTGACTGTGTGGGATTACCAGGTCCTGATGTGTGTGACTGTGTGGGATTACCAGGTCCTGATGTTTGTGACTGTGTGGGATTAACAGGTCCCTATGTGATCATTGCGATCTGAGTTTGGTTGTGGAGGAGATATGGTCCTGAGATTGACAGCATCACCTTCTACAGGGTGTACACCTGTGGGACCTGCAGGATCGTGCATTGGTAAGGAAGTACCAGGGTGTGACTCAGGGCTTCTACACCATCCACTCATGCTTTGGAGGACTCAATGAAGACTTTATTGCCAGTGGAAGTGAAGGCAGGTTTCCTTCTTGCTTTTGCTAGGTTTAGCCTCTGTTCCACTGTCTTCTATGAAACCTGGCAAAATGTCTTTGTATTTATTACAGTGTGAACGTGCAGTGGATCTGCACCTAAATCTGAGCAAAATCCACTTCTATTCTCTAAGGATATTAGAGTAGACAGCCTTGTGCAGGGATTTGCATGATCAATTGTACAAGTACCTGTATGTTCTCTAAGGAACTTCAGATTTACACAGACATATCAGTAATGTGAATTTATCATGCTGTGTATCCACCTTTTATTGTTATAGTTTTCCAGATCTTGGGTTACACTATCATCCTGCATTTCCAACATTGTGTGCTTCCCTTCTGCAGACCACAAGGTGTACATCTGGCACAGACGCAGCGAACTGCCCATTGCTGAGCTGTGTGGGCACACGCGGACAGTCAACTGTGTCAGCTGGAACCCGCTGTATCCGGACTTGCTGGCCAGTGCCTCTGATGATGGCACTGTGCGCATCTGGGGGCCCTCTCCTGACCCCCATGACTGCAACGGCTTCAATGGTACAATCCACTTAATATTTCAGTTGGTTTAATAAGAGGTCTTTGAATGGTCAAGGTTGAGCTCAAGTGTGGGGCAGAACAGGTGCAGTTTTGGTAATCCCCCCCCCCCCTCCCAGTAGAGGTATGCAGCCTAACTGTCTGCCTTTCTCTTCACAGAGGGCTACAGCAGCGGGGAGAGTTGATGACTTTGATGTTCAGCACTTCTATAGAACTTGAATGTGGATACGGAAAGGAGTGGAGTGTTATGTTGCGAACAGCTGGGGCAGTTGAAGACTTTTCCAAACATTTTGTAAGCAGAAGACCAGCTCTGACCTCTCACTGGTATTTTAGTGAGGTTTGATATGATGCACCCCTATGCTGTTGACATATCTCCCTCTGGCCAAGCAGCGCCCCCTGATGGACATGCAGAGTGCAGCTACCCCTAATCCCAGACAGAGAGTCGCTTTGTTATCTGCCCTTTTCTCATTACCGCAGCATAATGTCTAGTGCAAGACAGAAAACGGGCCGAGTAGTGACAGAATAGTAATGTACAGGAGTACTGTTTGTGTGCATTTAAAAGTAACAAACTTTACCCCTCCCCCAACACACAGGCTAGACATGCTTTGCCATAGTCCACAGGGACTTGTTCATTCAGGGGTGTTTTTGTTTGCCTTCCTTCTTTAGTTATTTTTATTACCTGTAAATGACCCATAGCGCTGTTCATACATCACCCTTTTTTGAATGTCTGTAAATATGTTTATACGAACACTGTTTTCACACGAATACATCATGACAGCTGATCACCCACACTGATGTCAGAAATATGGCATTTCTTAATATTTGCTTTGGGTTTTGATACAGTTTTATTCAGATTAATTACAGTGGAGTAAATTTAAGATTCGATAATGTTTAGTAAGGTGGTGTGTTCAATGTGGCATGACAATTGGATGGAACTGGTGGTCTCTGTGGGTGGAAATGTAAATGGTATGGATGTGATATGCGAACTTTCCTGGAAGGTTAGGATGGTGCATATTTTAAACAGCAGGATAACCTAAAGAGCAAAACGCAGATGCTAGATCACAGGAAAGTCACATAACCCAAACATGAGAAATCCAGCCTCTGCTGTTTTACGTGTTAATGGAAGGTTATCCGATGTCTCTACACATTGAACAGGTAAACTGTTTGATGCCATATCTTCCAGTGTGCATTTAGACCTCCAGAAAGATGCTGTAAACGTAATGTTCCTGCATGCTTTTTAGTGGAGAGCAATTTTAACACTAGTGTGCAGCCTGAACATCGGTTCCAGCCTGAGAGCATAAAATGATGCATTGTAGTGCTGACCAGTGTCTGGGTGCAACTTGTACTGGTATGTTTGGTGACTGGTAGTCACATCTGAAATCAGACACGGGGAGGACAGGACTGTGGCACATCCCTGCTTTTGTGTGGCAGTTAGACATTACAGGCTGACTGTGCTGCACCTTTAATCCCCCTCATATAACACCTTCTACCCTGACAGTAATGTACCACACCTTAAACCACCCTATCTTCAGCCTCACCTTTCATTTGAAGTTAAGGCAAAAGGTGTTTGTACCGTTATGTGATCTAGGAGAAATGCATGTGTATTTGAATAAAGCAAGCTGAGATTTAAGATGTTGCACGAGTTAGGTTTGTGTGCAAATGCATGCCTGTACTACTACAAAATCCACGACTCCTGTTTAAACTGGCTGAAGGTGACATTCCCAGTGCTGAGTCACCCTGTATGCCACGATCAGTTCTGTACCCAGTAAACAGTAGAAAATACTAGTCCCCTTGGAAGGGGACACAGGACGAAGACTAGAGATGCAGGTTTGCAACCAGCATCAGGACTCTCTGGCTCAAACCTGTAATATTACACAGAGATTTCAACTTCCAAAGGTGAAAATGCTATACAGTAGTGCATCCATGTTTTTTAACAAGCTAAGATTCCAAATCCTCTGGCTTTACTTTTGAAAGAATCATTTGTAAAAAAATGCCATTACACTTAGGCCTGCATCATCTGCATTCGTCTGCAGTCTGATCATATGTAATTTCTACTGAAGTGGTTTTTGATTTTTTTTCCATTCAAAAAAGTTACCAAGAAACAAGTGTGTTCATGAACACCAACATTCTAATCGTAATTAGAACAGCTGCAAAAACTTAGATTTGCTCAAATTGCCACCTTTTCTGAAATGCAATTTTATGTAATGACATGCATAATTGCACCTTTTTTTTTTTCATACTTCAAAATGAGAAACTACCTGTTCATCTTACAGCTACCAAACTCGAGTGGAAAAAGTGACAACTGTCTGTGTCCTGATTTTATTCAAAAATAAACAATGCAGGGAAAAATATATTCTAAATTAACAAAGCAGTTGTCTTAATTGGGTCTCCTCTAACAGGCAGCCAGCCAGCCAACAGGAACACAGTCTATTTTCAAAACAGTAGGTGAACACAACTTCAGGGAGAATCAAACAATTTTTAAAAACACCATTTAGAAAAACACGTAAATTCAGCTTCTGTATTGTTTTAAGAATCAAGTACATAGGTAATTCTGTTCATCATATGAAATTATCTTCTAAACAATACAAAAACAACCACCAGTCCCGACGTGGCCACACAGAGGATCCAAGACACATTCATTCTCGCTAACATTCAGACGCTTTCTTACAATGTGGCAGACTACGGCCATTATGGACCCGGCCCGGGGGCAGAGCGGCCGTTACGGACCTGGCCCGGGGGCAGAGCGGTTTTCTCAACTAAATGGAACCAGACACAAACCCCAACAGCTTTCATCTGTCAGGGTTGTCTTCTTTTTCCACAACAATACTAATAAAAAAGTAGAACAATTTTAGGCACATAAACCATACAGCAATACGTATGACATTTATATTTTAAAAAAGTAAACAGAAAACAAAAGTGATCTAATACTCTACCTTGAAGTATTAATTTTGTGTACCTATATATAAAGTACAAACATATGGGGCGTTTGGATTCTATCAACCACACAAAACACACTGTGCAGCTGTCAGAGCCTGTCAGGACTCTGCTTATCACACCCAGAAGCTCAGTTCATCATTAGTGTCAAAGGCCAGTCTGTGCTGTTCAACACTGTTCAGTCAAGGTCAACAGGTTATCATACTATCTGAGACAGACACAGAGGGGGAAGATGGTGGCCTCAGACTTCATTTCTGCATGTCTGACTTTGGTTGTGAGAATTATTTAAACTATTGTGTTTATTATTACAACAATTGTCATTTATAGCATTAATCAAGTCTCCCTGTGTGGTGGTCCATGTTACTGAACACTTCTGCACAGACATCTACAGAAGTGTTCAGTAACACACCCAAACAAAGAAGTTGCCATACATCATCTCAGTGCAGTATTGTTTATATCTAATATCCCTGTATTCAGCTGGATTGGAAGTGAACTGGTGTTTGGCAGAGTGCGGTAGAATGGCAGTGCGGTCAAGGTCACGTTGGAGGACAGAGAACACTTCTTGGTTCCTCATTGGGCCGTCTGAGAGAATGTCACTGGGGACCATCAGTCATTGATCAGAGCCAGGATCATGCTGCAGGAGACAGGAAATCAGCAGAGAAACAAAGTGATGAGAGCGAAGATGGCTACACAACTAACTCTGAAAGCTCATCGTGCCTTTGTCTTTGAAAACCATGTGAGAGAGACAACGTTTCCCTCTCAACACTATTTTTAATCACTGCACCAACTCCTGAATGCCAGATTCCCGACACCACACTACTGCGATATATGATAAACACTACCAAAAGTATTTATTGTTTGGTCTGACTATCTGTGTGTCACACTCCTCAGTCATAACAACACTGATACTATGACCCTGCAGACTAATACAAGTGACAAAAACAAACCAACTGCTAATCTCTCACTCTTTCTGTATGCAGCACACCAGTGTGCGCTTTGCACAAAATTGAGTGGTTTTTATTACATACAAATGAATTTCAGATTGGAGCATGTGAAAAGGCAAGTCTGAACGGACTGGTTGAACTGGTCAGACTGGACTGCCTGGTGGACTCCATTCTCAAAGGCACATAAATATAAATAAATATGTGCCTCCACATAACACTGTTCTAAATAACAGCTCTCACTTCACACAAACCACTATAAATATCAGTACACAACAGTAAGAAGACAACAGCATTACAATATTAACATCATACAAATAAACACAGAACCTGACCATGGCAGTGTGTGTGGGGGGAAAAAATTTGATTAAATAACATACTGACAACACACGCAATTTAAATTAAACTATTAACCTGGGCAACTACTGAGGTAGGATATGGTCTCACCTGTACAGGTAAATGAAGAAGCAAAGCAGGTGGAAGCCCAGTTTGATCATAGCCTCCTTCATGTGGGCTTTAAGTTGCCCACGGTTGTGGATCTCAGTGGGGTCAAATACCCCCAGGTTTCCCATTGGAACCTTAAGGTACCTGCAGTATGGCAACAAAGAGTATACAACCATAATCTACACCAGCAGCATGGTGACAAAGCCTACAACCATAACCTACATTTGCAGCACAGTGACAGAGGGCATACAACCATAACCTACACCTGCAATATAGCAACAGAGGGCATACGACCATAATTTATGACACTTTATTAGTAACAGTTTACAACTGTTATCTATGCCTGCAGCATGGCAACTGAGAATGTACAACCATAATCTACCCTTGCAGCACAGCGACAGAGGGTGTACAATATACACCTGCAGAATGGTAACAGAGGGTGCAATACCATAACCTATACCTGTAGCATGGTGACAGAGGGTGCAACACCATAACCTAGACCTGTAGCATGGTGACAGAGGGTGCAACACCATAACCTAGACCTGTAGCATGGTAACAGAGGGTGCAATACCATAACCTAGACCTGTAGCAGAGGGTGCAACACCATAATCTAGACCTGTAGCATGGTGACAGAGGGTGCAACACCATAATCTAGACCTGTAGCATGGTGACAGAGGTGCATGACCATTTAGACAGATATTTTTCCAATATTTTAATAAGTGATAGGAACTGGCTATTTTTTTCCCCACAGAAAATCATGCAAATTAGGCAATAATTTGTTGTTTACCAGCTAACAAGATATGTTCCCATTAGTTTTAACATTTTTAACATTCTTCTAATGTTACTGAATGTTCTCGTAACGTTTGCTATTAGCTGAGTTAAATATGGAAAAGTAATTTACTGAAAAGAGAAAAAAAAAATTATATATATA
>JABJVR010020290.1:0-39294 GCA_025773905.1 Chitala chitala
GTGTGTGTGTGTGTGTGTGTGTGTGTGTGTGTGTGTGTGTGTGTGTGTGTGTGTGTGTGTGTGTGTGTGTAAGTAAGGAAACACACGCAGAAGGCAGTGGGCGTGACTTACAGGCGTTTACATGTCCCATCCCTGAGGGCGGTCAGCCCACCCCACACAGGGAAAGGACAACGAAAAATCACGCTTTCGTTTAATCAGAATCAGCTTTATTTTTACACCAGTAGAACGTATCTGGTGCACCTGTTATGGACACGATGACCATCATTATAACTATATGCGTGTTTATGTAGTTTATGGCGTAATGGATCGGTCTACTTAAGAAAAACTAATTATTTTGATATTTGTGTTGAAAATAGCATGTGACGTTTTGTACTGATGTGTTCAAACTGTTGAAATTAACAATTTCCACAATTCTCTTCGAAAATTATTATTATTATTATTATTATTATTAATAATAATAATAATAATAATAATACTTGAATGAAGATGAGCTTTATTACAATAATTATGTTTTGCAGGTGTAGGGCTTTTCACCACGATTTCAGCTGGAAAGAACCGACAACTCCAAAAGCAATCATCATATCGTCGTTTAACGACTTGAAGAAGAGGATTTCAAAAAAGCAGGTGTGCAATGGCAGATCTCAGCAAAGGGGAATAAAAATATCATAAACCTTATTGTGCTGAACAAGTTTGTGAACATGTCTACGTTTGTGCACCTTCCGCAGCCTGTTGTGTCTTCAGTTCTGTGGTTTCCATTCACCTCTGCTTTCAGACACTGTTTTATTGGCTAATGGAAAAGCCAGCTGTGGCGTTTTTAATGGCTCAGTCCGTCAATGTATAGAAAATGCCGTTGCAACTGTAATGAGTGTTAAGGGAATTCCTCTGTTGCCTGTATTAGGCAGGTGAAGCTAAAAAACATTGTGTGCTCTGCAGAGTTACTGCACTGTAGGGCAGTGTTTAGGTGCTGAACATTGATGGTTCTGAGAACATGTCCCAGTTGTAATTACCCAGAGAGGCCTGAGATGGGCTCACACCCAGAATGCAAGTAATACAGCAGAGACCTGTTTGTACACCCAAACTGTTGGAATTTTTTAGCAGGAGACACAGTGAAAATTTGGGTCACTCAATTATGTTATATGTAACACAAGTTTCTTTCTTCAGCCATGAATAAGTTGTTATATTAAGGAAGAAACTGTATGAAAAATATGCTATGCGAATATATTAATGAAATTTGAATGTTTTTTCTTTCAGATTGAAGATGGAACCAGATATAAAATATCCCCTGTGGATATTCTTCTTGTTTTGTACATTTAACATGTATGGTAAGGATAATCTGTGTTTATGGTGTAAGATGTTCTTAGAGTTTATCAGGTGGAAAAGGGCGGTGTCTCAGAAGCCTGAGAAATCCTTCCAGAGTATTATCACAGTTTAGCTTCATGTCAATCAGTATTGCCATCTCACAGGAAGTGTCATCTATCCAGTTTGTGTGTGTGTGTGTGTTGTACATATGTATACTGTCCCTTAATCCATATGCAAGTGGTAATTATCGTCTAAAGATTTGTTACATCCAGTGTTCGGTTTAATTATGTCTTGCAAAAACAGTTGGAAACTGGAATATTGTTGTTTGAGATTTTCCCACAACGCATCACTATGGGTGTCATAAGTGTCATCAGAAATTATGTTAGGCCATGCACTGCTAATGATTATCCCCCAAAAATGTACTGAAGTTAAATTACTGCATCTTGCTTTTACAAGTTACAGTCTACATGCAGTGGAACACACTCAAACAAAATTAAAAGGTATTTTGGACTACACCAGTAGGAAATCAGGCTAAACAGATATTTATGTTGTGCAACTGTGTCAGCATATAACCACTGCTATCATTGTAAGCATCTAGTTCTTTATCCTTTAATTGAGTTGTCCTGTGACTAGATTATTGGAGGTTTTATATTAAAGTAAGCGCCCTGTGATTCAGTCTGATTGAACTTGATGATAGTACATTGCATTTTTATTTATAAAGAGACCCATAAACACAGAGGAAAGGCCTCCTATGAAATCAGACTTTTTACTGTATGTAACAGAGTGTAGCAGACAGACTACAGACCATTAAAAGTAGCACAGCTGACACTGTTTATTTGTCACTGCTGGCATTGCCAAGGAAATACTGAAAGCACTAGAGTTTTTATTTTTATTTATTTATTTTTTTGAGTTTACCCTAACTCCTCAAGATAAAAAGTTTCCCCTGGTTGTTCTTGAAGTTCATTGCAAGCACTGCCTGTGTTAAGGCACGTAGGTGCAACAGATGGAAAAATAATTGTTTTACTCCATGTTCATGATATGAATTAAAATGCCAGATAAATGAATAAAGTGTAGAACTTGTGTCCACAGAGACAACAAGGCAGCTAAAGGTGGAGACGGGCCCTCTTGTGAGTGGTTCTCTTGCGGGCACAGTGGTGTTGCCCTGCCACTTCTCCACCCTGCCTGGCCCCCCGTCTGATGTTAGTTCTGCTGCTGCCACCATGGCCCCTTCTCCTTTATCCACTCCTGCTGATCACTTGCGCATAAAGTGGACCAAGGTAGACGGGGAGACCGAGACCACTGTGCTGGTCACTCAGAACGGTGTCATCAAGATGGACCCAAAGTACAAGAACAGGGTGTCAGTGCCCAACAACCCAGAGGACACAGGCAATGTCTCTCTGACTATGGAAAAGGTTCGGGCAAGTGATGCTGGAATCTACCGCTGTGAGGTCATGTATGGCATTGAAGATACACAGGATGTTGTCAGCCTGAATGTTAATGGTGAGTTTGTTTTTATCATGGTACATTCTTGTTTAAAGGTTAAACAATTGACCCTCTACAGGGACTCGAATTATTCAAATTTAATGTCATATTATTAGTCGGTAAACTATGTATGGCCCATGTTTGGTTTTTCAGTGGACAGAAAAGCATTCCTACAGTGGTGAGTAGAGAGTCTCAGGTCTAGATGCAAACACTGCTATGACTTCTGCTACCAATAATATTACTTGTCCAAAGTTTTGGTCAAGTGTAAGTGCGGTTTTGTAGTATGACTACATGAAACTGCCAATTGCTATAGTGCTTTGAAATAATGGAGACAGATGTTAGGCTCCAGTTTTCAAATGGTGGACTGGTTTTGAGCTATCAGTGACACAGTTATGTTGGCATACTGGTTAGGTTTCCCTTGCCAGGGAGCTGAACACTTCACATACAGCTCTGAGGCGCACTGCTGGAAGCTGAGGTTTCATGTCTGGGAAAAAGGAGTCATACAGACAGAAATACTGAAACAGATGTTTTCTCCAGCACCTGAGCTAGGCTACACAGTGTATTAATTATGTTTCAAATGGCAAAGCCACGTTACACAGAGTTTCCCATCAAGAAATTTTTTTAATCAATAACTTTTTAAAATGTTTAGCTGTTTGAGCACTGAAGTTAAGAATAAAAACCAAAATGCAAAGGGTTGGCTTTTGTTGTAATCAGAATGAGCGTTCCACATGGTGAGATGGGGTCATCTGAGGACGATAACCAGGTGCGTTTCTAGACAAAGAGGCACACTCTTCTGTTGTTTCCTGTTCAGCCAATGTCCAAGAACACTAAGTGGACCCATTACGTGTCTAATTACAGTTTTTTCCAATTGCTAAAACACATTTCTCAAAACCTCCACCAATTTTCTCAAATCCTTAAACACAAATCCAAAAATTCAAACTACATTCACAAAACCCCAGACTTTTGTATCAAAACCTCAAAACCAGTTATCCTGTGTTCAAAACCAAACAATGTGATCAGATCATACACACAGCAAGTAAAAATATATTCACCACAGAGCATTGGGTAGTCACTACATAAAATAATGTAGGACACAACATCCAGGGCATGTAGTTACAGCAACAGAAAAATGTTCATTGTAAATGCATTTTGGAAAATTTATCGTAGTCAAAGTGATATCTACATTAAGGACTTTCCTAAAAAAATGAATAAATAAATAAAAAGATAAATAGTTTAGTACAACAAGTGATACAAAATGACAGACAGTGTATTTTCAGTATATGTACTCCACATTTACATACATTACAATATAGTTTACAGTTTTGTAAACATAGCAACTGCAGCTACTAGCCTACAGTAACAGTAGGCCTATGAGTACAGAATTGTTACACACTTACTTGCACATACTCATATCTTAGATCTTTGACTCTTGCAGAGTTGCGGTCAAAGGCTACTCTGTACACTCTGTACACTTGTGTCATACTAAGTCTGTTGCGTTGGAGGACACGGTCAATAGTCGGCAGAGACACACTGTTGATTCCTTCAAAGTTGACATTGTCTTCAATCACTCTCTGCTGGATTTCATGGAGTTGGATGGCATTATTTGAAGCACCACGTCAACAATGAGTGCTTCTTGTTGGGAGAAAAGTGCACTCCTTCTACCCTCATTTGGTCCCTAACCCTAACCCTTTCAATTCTACCAAGGAGAACATACACCTACAAATGTATACAGCCAGTAACAATAGTATTGTAATGAACATTACAGTATTTACTCTACAGTATAGTATACTGTATGTCAAATGTTGTACAGCAAGAAGCAATTATCTGTTCTCTTCTCTGAATGTCCTCATGATGCTGGCTACAGAGAACCTGCTCAAATTGGGCTGGAGTAAATGGGCTGGACTATAGTAAAATGTGACACAGTTACTGTAGGTCAAGAGAATGATTAGGTCTACAGCTGCGGGTGTATTTTAACCTGAACTGTAAGATGATGTAGCTGAAGTCTGATGCCTCATTACCAAAGTACAGCCCCCTGCTGTCTGAGATGTGGTCAGTTCATTCATGGGAAGCTCCATGACTTATATCCTTGATAGTTGAAGTTAATTTGCAGTCTCATTTATTTGAACAAATGACTGCATTTGTAATGTATCCATATTTGTTTTCCTTTGGATTACAAAAATCAGATGTTTTACTTTTTCTTTCAAATCTTTGGTTTTTATGAAACTGCATTTGTGTCATTATGTGCTGGTCACAAAACTTATTATTAGGCTTTATTTATTTATATTTGGATAAACATTTGGATAAAAATTTTTTTTTTTTGTAGGAGTCTACTGCATAATGCATTTCTCACATAATGATAGAAACAGCCTGATACAGTGTGTGTGCTCTACCACAACTGGATTTGGAGTTTCATTTCATTTTTTTTTTGGTGGCACTTATTAAATTATAATACCTTAAAAAGTACATTTTTTTGCTTATAATGAATATGGATCTTGGGTAAAATATTTGTTGATGTAAATAGCTGTATAAACTCTATACTTTTCCACTTAACCAAGTGCATCTCAGAACCTTAAATGTTTGTACAGAGGTAACAGTAATATCATGTTGTGAATAACCCACTGTTTGGTTTGCCGCTGTACAGGTGTTGTGTTTCATTACCGGGCAAACTCAAGCCGATACAGCCTGGACTTTCCTAGCGCAATCATGGCCTGCCAGGATGTGGGGGCGTCTATTGCCACAGCAGAACAGCTCACTTCTGCTTATGAGGATGGCTTCGATCAATGTGATGCTGGCTGGATCTCAGACCAAACAGTCCGGTGAGAATTACCGACTTCTTGTAGCATAACATGGCCCAAGAGGTGGGCTACTTTAGTAACAACTGCTAATTTACAAATTGGTTACAATCAATTGTGCATCTAATGTGGTCATTGTTAGTGATGACAAATTCTCCTGCTGATTATCTGGTCAGCAGCCTTGAAAAGTGTACTCTAATTTCTCCTTGGACTCTGTCTCCTTAGACTTGCAAAAAAAAAAAAATGTTGCCTTTCATCTGCCCAAGTCAGAACTCTCGTAAACACTCTAAAAACAGAAAGCCTGAGCCTCCAGAACATAAATTTGTGTCCATTTGCACAGGTACCCAATCACCAAACCAAGGGCAGGTTGTTATGGAGACAAATACGGAAGACCCGGAGTTAGAACATATGGAGTCCGAAATCCAGAGGAGACTTATGATGTGTACTGCTACGTTGACAAATTGCAAGGTAAGCACACTCATGACCATTTTCAATGCCTACTTGTTTTTGTGAAAATGAATGACAGTTACTTAGGCTATTAGCATTAACGTCTTAGCGTCCCAGTTTTAATGTGTGGACATGTGGCAGTGAGAGAATAAATGAAAAATTAATGAGTAATGTTGAAGAATGTTTTAAAACAAATTCTTTATGATGGGACTTACCCAGTAAAGGGTATGCTGACAGCTGTATAACAACTTGCTTTTAAAAAACTGTAAATGCTTTATTCCAGTAGCACAGCAGGGTCGAACAATGTTCCAGACTTTTAGGATTTTGGCCAACGTTGGGGAATAGTTTACAAGCTTCATGTCTTTGAGGGATTCTAAAAGGAACTGGATATTTTTGTGCACTTTATGTGTGTAGTTCAGAGATGACAGGTTATTGCAATTTTATTGATGTGATCTTATAGTCTAATGAGCAGTTTGAGGGTAGTCTAGCTGTTTCTTCAAACTTGACCTTAGTGTGATTTTGCCAAGGATTAGAGCAGAGACTTTGACAGAGAAAAATATTACTTATCCACTTACAGTATGTCCACTTGGACAAAGCTAGGCTGTTGGATTGTCTGGGTCTGTGTTTTGTTGTATCAGTGTTCAACTGATAAATTTCTTATTTGGATAGAATTAATCATTACTTGACTTTTGCAGGTAAAAATAACAGAACAACATGTGGATTCCAGTACCATAACACATATTCTTGTAATTTTTTTTATGTGACGCATTTAACTGTGCTATTCTCTATGTCGTGAACATGCATTCATTTAGAGATGATAACATTTGATAACCTTTTCCCTCATCTGTAAGTAGACTGACATTTTTCTCTATGGACATAATTTACTCCGAATATATCTGTGAAAGAAAATTATTCAATTTATTGTTATATAGCAACTTTGGCACCAGAGGTGGCACAAGGTCCTTTCTATCTATTGGAATAGAAGACAGTATGTGGATAAAGTTAAAGGGAACATTAAAGCTAAAATTGAAGCCAGACGACAACAGAGGAGAAGAAAACACAGAATTGAAGAATAATTTATTTAGGAGCACGAGGAGTCCAAAAGAACTGAGCTCTGTGTCATTAATAGAAGCCGGGAGCACAGATTTGACACTTTAAGATAAATACACACTTCCTTTGGCATCAGCACTTACTTAAAAATACAAAAGCCCTTTTGTAAGCCATTTTGTTCAAAAGGTTTTGCCTCTATTTAAAAAAAAAGTTTGACAGGATGAATACCAAAAATAACATACAGTACATCACGAGTAAAAACCTAAGTCCACTGTGGAAGTTAAAGTTTCCCAGGCCACACCTAAGTCTAAATTAAACCGCATTCTGTTCTGTAACTATGCTCCAAAAATGCTGGGCAGTGGAAGCATAATTTACCTGTTTATGTATGTGTAATTTAAAGGACTTTTAAAACATTGCTGTTCCGTATGAACAGCAAACAGGAGGACCAAAGGAGTGTGGGAAGATAGACATGAACAAGACTCAGGGTTCCAGTAGCTGAGCTCCTGTGAGACTGCACCTCCAGCACCACTTCTGCAGTTCACTTAACGTGCTTTTTTATGACTGCAGCTGGAGGTTTCTGTGTACTGCAGCTGTGACCACGCCTCTGAGTCTTTTTCCAGAGTTAGAAAGGAGGTTTCCAGTTTTCCTTTTTCAGTATCACTTTGCTTCTTTTTTGAGTATATAACATTTATGAAAAATTTAAATAGGAAGCTAAATCAGTTGAATCCAAAGACTATCCAAAGTTATTTTTTTCTAGCTAAATATTGTTAGCGAAAATGGATGGTGTCATAGAGTCACCTAATTTTTCACACATATTTTTTATGTTGATGCCTGACATTTTTACCTACTTATACAAGCATGTTTTACTTCAGTAATCTGGGCTTCTAAATAAAAACTCGAATCACATAAACTTGTGAATGTTTGCTTGAAACAGCACTAATTTAGCATATTTTATTACTTTGCTGCTCCTCTTCTACATGAAATATGACCTATATAAGGTTAATTTGATAGTTAATATAATGAGGACACTATCTTTGTTGTGCCCTGCGGTGGGTTGGCGCCCCGCCCTGGATGTCCCCTACCCTGTGCCCTATGTGTCCTGGGATGGGCCCCAGGCTTCCCCGCGACCCTCACCAGGAATAAGCGGTATAGAAGATGACTGACTGACTGACTGACTTACTCTATCTTTGTCTACAGGACTCGTTTTTTATGCACCTGTGAACATGAAGGTAACCCTGCAGGAAGCACAAAAGGCCTGTGAAAATGTTGGGGCTTCTCTAGCTTCCCCGGGGCACCTTCATGCGGCCTGGAGGGAAGGCCTTGACCGCTGCGACTACGGCTGGCTGTCAGACGGCAGTGTTCGCTACCCCATCTCGATACCTCGCACCCAGTGTGGCGGGGGTCTGCTGGGTGTGCGCACTCTCTATCGCTATAAGAACCAGACCGGTTTCCCTGAGCCCACAGAGACGTTTGGGGCCTTCTGCTTCAAAGGTAATCTATGAAAAGTCTTATTTAAATATATATATAGTCCTATATAAATAAGTCTTTGAAACAGGCACAGGTCCATGCCCTAATCAATACACTAAATTGTAAACCAAAAAATGTCTATTAAAAATTCTTAAATCATAGTTTCTATTCAGAATGTAAAAAAAAATCATAACATGTCCCAAAACATTGTTCACATTGGCACCATAAATCTCTTCTTTCTTCAGGTTATTTGTTCAGGGTTGGTTTTACAGTTGTTTTAGTGGTACTGAAAGAGATGACAGTAGAGTAACACAGGGAGTATATTGGCTGTTCTGGTAGTATTGGAAAAGGTGGCATTTTAAGTGCTTTGACTTGTTGCACCAAAGAGAGAAAACATCCAGTCTGTGTGATGTTTCACATTCACAGCTGGAAGCTGAAGGTCAGACATGTGTGCTTGATAAAAATGACGCAGTTGATTTGTTAAGGTATTAAATGTTCCATGAACATTATTCACATTTAGTGAATGTATTTAAATGATTTATTATACACAGTCAGCTAAATAAGGGAAACGAGGGCAAGACTTTTTTTGGTGAGTCACATGAGGTTTTGATCAAGCTTTGATGGAAAGGAGTTGGAGATCATAGTGATTTTCCTCTGCATGAGGTGTGAATGATGTCACCGCAAAGGATCCTGTGCAGCTCCATCTCACAGCCAGGCCCATGTCTGTGTGATCGCTCACCCATTTTTATCTACTGTAGTATCATCACCATGAACATCTTCATCTTCTCCAGTTGTTGCTCTCCCTGGAGCTGCATAGTTATTGGCACTCTTGAGTCATGTGAGGTTGTGTCTCAGATTTCCCATGATAGTGTCCTGGTTTTGACCTGCCTTTCGGTTCAGTCAGCATCAGCTCGGTGAACTAGAAGAGTTAAAGATATCTTAAAAGTTCTCTAAAGCTCTGTTAGAGCTGATTTGCTCACATTAGTAAAGGCTTGGTATTCACTCACAGTAATCGTGTATTGGAGAGTTGCCAAAAGTCGTGGAGATTTATACTGACCTTCCTTTTTGGCTCAGTGGGACACAAACAGTTAAGAATGATATACACTGCATTCTCAGGCTTTGCTTCAAGTACAGAGCAGGGAGAAAGCTAGGTCTCTCCGGTATGATATCATTTTATGGCTCAAGTAAGCAGACTGCACTGACTGGACGCTCCTTTGGATTCCTCCCTTCCAGAGAGATGGTAGGATCAAGTCAGACTCCCTCAGGCATTATCTGGCACGTAACTCCTTCTTCCATCATTCTTCAGTCTTTTGTTCTGTTTTACGTTGGAGTTATCTGTGAAATGTGAGGAAATAGACAAGCTTTTCCCCTTTAAAATCCCGAGCTCCGGTCATTCACTAGGTCGTCAGTCTCAGATGCTGGAACTTGTTCATTTCCGCCCTCTGTGGTCTCCACACCTGTTTTGTTCCAAAGTGAGCATTTTAATTAACATTCCCCTGATTTTCAGAGTTTGCTTTGGCCGTGCTGGTAGCCATATATATGTTACAGGAATGGAAATTAGGAGGGGACACAACACTGCTTTTGAATAACCCACACTCTATTAATAAATATAGCCTCCTCCATATACATTATGAATTGCTGTGTTTTATTACGGAAAATAAGTCTAGTGTCTTACATCACAGATCACTATTGAAGTCAGGAGCTGTGTGTAATGTCTAACAGCTGGTTTATTCACTAGGCAGCCAGTTGCGTCAAAGTCTGGAGGGTGCAGGTATGGGGTTTCCTCAACTGTCACAGAGTGAGGCTGTTGTAGTTTTGGGATAGAGAACGTGAACTGTAGCTAGGCTGCTGCTGGTTTTCATTCTGGAGTACTCTGTTTCATTTGTCTTAAGGTTGTGCTTCAGTTTGTTAAAAAGGCAATGCTCCTTAACCAAATTATGTCAAAGAGGAGGTCTTTGATTTCTGGTGATAGTTAGATCTGTCAGTGTGTCAACTACCTAATCTGAAACTGAAAGGATTTCCTTAACATGTGAAGCAACAAAAGACAAAGTTCTTTTTAACATAATATTTTTTTTTCAACAAGTGCTGGTAATTAAAACCAAAGCAGTCATGCCAGTACCATAAATGCATTACTCTCTTTTTTTTTGTCACAGGGTTACAAAGAGTCAGGCCTTTGAAATACAGCCCTCTCAGGCATGAATGAAAGGATTTCATTTAATTTTTAATCAGGATCCAGTTAGGGTTTCAAAAACAGCCTTGGACAGAAAAAGGAATTTTTTTCATTCGCAATTAGTCACTATTCATTAGAAAACAGCTCATTGACTATTACACAACGGAAGAGCTGTGCCACTTTTTTCTTTGGTAATTTATTACACTGTCTTAATTATTGTCTTCTGTTATATTCATTTGCAAGACATTAACGATGAGATCAAGGTTAAAGTATTCATAAGTAGTTGTATTAGACCTTAAATTAAGCATTGCAATTTTCTTGGCAAGAAAAAGCACTGACATTGAACTTAATTAAACATGAATAGTAGTTATGTGCTACTTATAGAAAAATTGTAAAATTTTTGTTTCTTATAGTTATATGAACCGTTTCAATAAAACTAAAATGATTTTACACAATGCTATAATATTTCAGCCATATCTACACCAAAAATAAATTGAAAAAGTAACGACTGTTGCAGTGCCAGTCACTGTAGGATGTTACCCAAGTACACATAGTACTCTACATTATAAATGGGATTAGAACAGTAATGGTTTACAGCTGGGTTTTAGGTATGAACACTGTATTACTGAGTGAAGTCTGTTCACATGAGGTCTGAAAAGCCCCCATCTAATATACAGATTAATATACTTCAGGAAAAGTGGTATAATTTGGAAGGAGCATGACGTTGAAGGGTCAATGAAGTGAAGTTAATTTCCTTGCATGTTGAAATTCGTGGCTTGGAAAGTTTTTGCTGGGTTTAGATGGGTGTACTCAGACACCAGTCATTCTGAGACAGTGAATTCAATATGGGAAAAAAATGATGTTTAAAATAGAATAGCAGGAGCCAGGGTTGAGACTGATGAAACGTTACATTATCTAAAAACGGAGGTTTCTGGCAAAATATATATTTGCTTTGCAAACAGCCTAGGATTTTTTTGAACTATTCTGACATCACTTACAATCTGAATTCCCAGAATAAAAGTCTATAACGAATGCCAAAGAAAATGCTTTTAAAGTGACTGGCTGTGAGTCTGAACATTCTCTTTGTGTTCACTGACTTGAATCCAAAAAATTGGTTTTTAGGTTGTTACGAAAAATTAACCACATAATTTTGCTCCCACTGTTTGTTAAATCAGCAGTAGATGTATTGTCCCTGACATTTATTTTATTCCACGTTAATTACTGTTACTGTGTTTTGATAATATATCATTAGAAATGTATATCCAATATAAAAAAAATATATATCAGTGAGTATGCATGCATTGTGTATATGTGGTTATGTAACAGTCATGTTGTGCCAGAGCAGTAATTAATATATTTACTTTTCACAGGTGACATGCAGACCACTATAGTGGACAAGACCACAGAGGGTGGCTTTACGCCATCTGAAGATCTGGATGTGTCCGGCCCAGAAAATATATTAGAGGCACTCATACCAAAGAGTTATAATGATATCCTCTCCCAGCAAATACCATCCACCAATGAGACAGGGTCAACTGAAGGACCTGGAAGCACTCAGTTCATTAGCAAGGTGGTCACAGATGAATCTCCATCAATTTTCTCAGCAAGCATGACTGCAACTACTGCCCCATATGAAACTGACATTCTGACAACCGAGCCTGTCGTACTTGAAGTTGAGAGTTTTGATAATCAGGTACAATCACTCCCACGGGGTGACAACATCCAACACATGACATTGCCCACTCCTAAAAGTATCGCCCCTTATCTTGATGTAAGTATTGAGGAAGATAAAGACAGCAACACCTCAGGTACTGCACAGGTAGGAACAGTTCAGTCTACACCACAGGATCAGTCTGAGAGGTTTACAGCAGCCCAGGAGCAAATATCAGACTCTTCTGCTGAACCACATATACTTTCTACATCCTACAAGTTCACTGTTAAGCAGTTACCTGTTAAGTATGAAACAAGCTCAGAATCTCAATTTCATTCAAGTTCGACAGAGACGGAACCCACCCAGTCTACAATAGGGGTGCCTAGTTTCACAGAACCGGAAGATAGCAGTATGAATATGACAGCAAAGGTGGTAGAGGAAGAAGGTAGTCCATTGAGCTTGCAGACAAGGGGAACCCTTCCTCCAACTGCTACTTTCTCATCAGAAGTTGAATATAAAACACATCCACCTTCCAAAGATCATGAAAAGCCTGCTGTCGTGTACAAGGAGGAGGCTGAGGGCTCTGCATTCTCTGATGTCTTTGTCACTGCCATGCCAGAATCAACAGAGACGGTGCAGCCTTCTGTTTTATCTGAGCAATTTACAGACTTTTCTTTGGCGACAGAGAGAACAACATTAATTGGTGAGAGAAAAATAATGGAAGAGGAAGTCACAAAACTGACCCCAGCCGTAGGGTCTTCCATGGACACCACAGAGGAAAAATACATGATAACTGAACCTGAAACAGACTTTATTAAGACATCATTTGTCTCTTCCATTGAGGACAGGTCTTCAAATATTTCTGAAGTTGAAGGGACAAAACCCCCAGTCCATGTCATCTTTGTGAATATTGCTGACAAAGAACAATCAGGTGAGTTTTTATTATTTCCTTCTTTTTTCAATTTATTTGTATCAGAACTTTCAAAAAATAATTTATCATTTTAATTAATTTTCAATTAATAATTCTCATCTGGACTTGTTATGTGGGTCTGGAGCTTATTATTGGAAACACAGAGATCAAGGCACGGTACAGTCTAGACAGAGTGCCAACCCATAGCAGGGTACAAGCATACACTCCCACTCCCACTGAGGAAAATTTGAAATTCCCACTCCAGCTGTCCTGCGTGTCTTTGAACTATGGAGAGAACATGCATACTCCACGCACACTAGGTTGAGAGCCATATTTGGGCTCGTTATCCTGGAGGTATGAGCTGACAGTGTAACTCACAACATAATAGATACTGCAAATATGTAATAAATAACACAATAATATACTATTGATTTTATGGCAAGTATAAAATAATTAAGTAATCATTCGTTTAGTGCTTGTCCAACTGGTGTGAGGTTCTGAAGCCCATCCTAAGTTTCAAAGGAAACAGAACAACACCTGAGTGCTGGGCATTTGCACACATGCTCAGGGCAGGGAGTCTCCAACACACCCAAACTGGTGTTTGGCCAGTGGGTGGAAACCACAGCATCCAATGAAAACTCTCGCATGTAGGAGGGACCAGTAAACAGACACTATGACACTCTGCACCACTGCTAGTACACACATTCTTAAATATTGTGGCAACTTTAGAAATACAAGGAATCTGTTTTTTCAGCACAATTTTCAGAAACCTTTCAGTTTACATTAAAAAATTGAATTAATTCAGTGAATGTACCTTTAGGCGTGCAGTATTTGGAGGTATGACAACATCCCCTTGAGGATATGAGTTACTCAGTCGTGGGGTTTTAGCAATGCTTAGCACAGTTTATATTGAGAACTCCACTACACTCACTGAGATACCTATTTAGTTTTTCAACCGAAATGACATTTTCTGCTAAATTGCATAGAGCCTGTTGTTTGACGTAATAAGAGTAAATCTTTTCAGTGTCATAGTCGTGCGTAGGTGAGTAAAATTTGTCATCTCCATTTGGCCTTCGAGTCTCAGTAATGACGTCAGACCGCTGCACTTGTGTGTCTGTGGAGAGTTAAACATCCGGCTGATACACTCTGTCCATGGTACTGAAGGACACTTCTTTCATCTTCCACAACTGTAAACTGTGTGTTGTTGACAGTACGGACATAATTGCGATTGTTTTAAGGGCATAAGGACTGGAGCTGTTATGTGGTAATTTAGCATGCAGAAGACCTTAGTTTGTAATTACAGAGTTGTTTAAATTTTAAAACAGCTGCATAGACACCTGAATATTTTAATAAAATGCTTATTTATTGTTAAACTTGTAAGCTCACATAGCCATAACTTGTGTATTTTTAATGAAGCAAATTTTGTAACGACTACAGTTTTAAATGTGGATATATTTAAGGAATATTCAGTGGCATTGTGGTGGCGTTTTAACTGCTGCATCATATTGCTAGTGTTAGCAGTTACAGTATATAAGCCATAGTTTCCCAAACCATGGTCCACGGACCAGTACCAGGCTGTGGGCTGACACGTACCACACTGCAAAACAACTGGGAAAGGTCCTGTAATCCTGAAAGCAGTGGATGTGTGAATTGCGAAATGCGTTTTTTCAATAAAACTCCATTTTACTGGATATCACGTTAAAAAAATAAATTCCAAAATATTAAAAAACGTTTTTCCAATTAAAATTGTAATAGACCAAAGAAGAAAGTAAAAATCATAAGGGCAAAAAATTTTTTCATGTACTATACGTCAAAAGTGAGTTCTTTGCATGCAGTCCTGGTAAGTTGTGCTGTTAGACCTTTGGTGGAGAGCATTAGGAAAAATGAAGAAACAAATCGAATATTTGCTTTTTTTATTTAAATTTTTTTTCTGGCACGGCTAAAATAATGGATCACAAGGAAAAAGTCAACACTAAGAAGAAAACATTCATTTGACAATATGATGACAACTTAAAATATGAATATGTCCCATTTGGGGATACTGTTGTCCCAAACCCTCTGTGTGGGATATGTGGCAAGAAACTAGCAAATGAGGCTATAAAATCTTCCAGTCTACTTCGACACTAAGGATGAGTTGATATTTCATTTGTGCTTTAATATAATCCTGTTTAACGTTTAATACTTTTTCATGCTAATGTTTTTATATTAAAATGTGATGCATCAGGAATGGAGCACAATAGTATCCTCATGTCCACAGTGCACATCAGCACTCGTTTGCATCGTGATATACTGTGGCACGATGAATCGTTATATCCCTACTAATTACTGTGCCAACAGGTGGCACATTAGTGTGCAACTTAAATGCTGTACTCCTGCCTACATAGGATTTCTTCAAGTACTTTATGTCTGGTTGCCTGTACTTTGTGTGTGTGTGTGTGAATGTCCAGCATTAAGTTGATGCCCCATCCTTTTCGGCGCTCTTTGGTGCCTGTGATGTTTCAGGCCTCCATGAAAAACTAAGTGTTTGTAAAAATGAAAACCTGAATGAATAAATCATTAGTCTGGAATGGTTAGAACTGTAAAATGTGCCAAAGTTGCAGAACTGTTGGTTTCAGTTCATAATTACAGGGTGCTTATTAACATGCTGTTAAATGCAGGAATCCTGTAATTTTGTTTAGCAACTTCCCACGGATTCTTATATGCATTCTTAGATGAGCGTGAGACTATCTGATAATGTTGGAGCTTCACACCTGGTGTGTGAGTGTTACGGTTTCTACATGGTGCACTGAAATACCGGCTGACCGTCTCAGGTTGTGATGGTATCCCTGGAATCTGCCCTGACATGTTAAAGTATACGATTCCCATTTTTTCAGCTGGGCCATTCTTCTCTAAGAGTTTAGGCATTGACCAGTTCTTACCACCCCAGGGCAGGAGGGGAGCGATCCAAACAGGTGTGCGTGTCTCCTGTGATCCAGCTGTGCAGGTGTTCAGAAAGGGAGCAGTTAGGCATTTCCTGTGGGGCAAAGGCACTTGAGGAATATCTTCCTGACAAATAACATGTCACCGGAACAGGAACGCAGATGAACATCTGCTGATGGAAAAACCAGACATAGCTGTGCAGGAGCCAGGACTTAAAAGTGCCACCCACATCCCTCTAAAGAGCTGGTAGACAGAGAGACCATACAGACAAAGATGAATTTTTTTCTGTTATAAAGCATTTTCTCAGTGGTTGGAAAGGCTTTATTAAATAATATTACTTCCTCAGCATATTTTCAGCTGTATGGGACAAGCTTCCGATGCAGTGTCTGCTAATTGGGTCTTTCACTTTTCCCAGAGGTTCAGTTGGGGTCCTGTTGGCCTGAAGAACATGGCATGTTGCAAAAATATTCTTTTTGTTATTGAGAAGTACAGACTGTTCATTCCGGCCTTTCATGACTCTGTTGTGGTTTCTGAAGACTAAATGTCAGTTTCTGTGTTGAAACACACTTGTGTAAGTGGAGACGTTTGAGATGTTCTTACCAACTTTTTGTTGGCACATATCAAGATGTCACAATGTTTTTGTGTCCATATCTATAACCAACAGAACTTCAGCGGGTGCGTGTAGTTATACTTCCAGTTTTTATTAATTTAAGACATTAAACTGAATTTTGTCCAGACTAATTAGCTAAACTTATAAATTTAAAAGACATCTAGAGAAAGAACTATTCATATTTATGGATTTAGCAGCCAAATGTGTTATGTGTTATTTTCTTTGAGAGCTGTTCTCAAGAGCACAAAATGACAAACTATGTATTTATTTCATTTTAAGATTGGTTGTTAAAATTGGTTTTTGGTAAAATATCAATAGCTACACATAGTCTTCTGTCGTGTCATTTTCTTCTTACTAATATTTCTTGTTGTTTTTATATAAACTTTAAAAATAATCTTTCCTTTACCAAACATTGTATAACATTGTAACATTATTGTGTACATAATTTAATTATGCGATACTTACAGTACTTATATGTATTTATTTCTTCTTGCTTTTACTAAAAAAATATTAGCTTTCACTCAAGTATTCATTATTTATATACATTATTTATGGGAGGGCTTTAACAGCAAATTTTATTTAGCAGTTAATTACCCCTGTAGGCATCTGTGTAATTATTGAAGATCAATTGCAAAGTAATAAACTTAAACCTGCTGATAACCTTATCTATCTTTAACTTTCACAGTTGATTAAATTGAATATGTTTTCTTTATTAATTTATAAATGTATAAATGAAGATAAATTTGATTGTAAAAGGACTCTAAGACGGCATTGATCTATAACAGTAATACTCGTTTCATATTCATGAATTTCAGAAATGCAAAATTGTAAAAGAATTTTTTTTGATTTGGACATTCTTTTTTTGCAGTTGATCCAATTGTTCAAATTTTGAAAGATCCTATTAGGCCTGCTTTTGAAGGACCTCAGTTTCCTGCAATATCATTAATTCCAGAGCCTCACACCCCTGCTATGGTTGATGGAGACCCAATCCTTGGTTCTGGAGATCCTGACTTACTTCCTGCTGTTTCTGGCACCATTACTCCAACAGTGAGTTTTATCAATGGGAAGCATGAGCTCACTCATGGTCCAGAGATCCATGGTACACAGGAAGCAAGAGGAGACCAATTTGAGAGTGCAACCCCAAACCTGAAAAAACATGGCAGCTATGATGGAGGAGCAGATTTTGATTACTCTATTATTCTGACAGAGTCAGTCAAAACATCTGATGCCACTACTCCTCTGGCACAAAAACCTTTGTTCACCACCTTTGAGCCAGAGTATGATACCTTTTATGATGGTAACAGGTTTGGGGAATCAGCCTCTCAGCAACCTCAAGACTTCTCCATAGAGACAACATTCAGTGCAGTGCCAGCTACAATAAGCACGTCCGTGAATGAAAGGTTACAGAGAAAAGAAACATCAGTATCAACACCTTCAAACAAGACCTCAGAAGACTCTCACATATATTTAACTTCGCAAGAAGTTACAACCTCTTCTCAACTGACATTTGGTGCGATTCATAGCACCCCTGCTTCTGACAGTGTAGAAGGATCGGCAATGCCCTCTACAGATGATGATTTCAAAGTCAGTCCCCGTCCCACTGAAAGTTCAAGCATTCCTTTTCTGTCATCACAACCAGATGTCTTTGAAGCACTAAACCCCTTAATTTCAGTGGCAACTGATGGAGCTGAAGTAAGAGAGACTGATAAACCCTCCTCAGAGGTTACCAAGTTTTCAACACTTACAGTGTTTTCAACTAATAACCCAACAACACATCCCACTGATGCTCCTAGGATCCCTTTTTTTCCAGAAAGAAGAGAAGATGCTGAAGAGTCATCGACTCCTGGCACTGAAGGCTCAGCACAAGACACATATGCTCCTGATGCTACTCTGTCTGTAGTTTTCACCTCAGTCAAGCCAGAACAAATCACTGTCAACACACAGACAGTTAAACTAGAAGCTAAGGAAGATTTGGAGACCTCCAACATAACAATGGACAACAGACTTGAGCAAGGCGAGCCATTGCATGCACTACCCTCAGGAATTAAAGGCACAACTACTCAAGAAACAGTTTTGACATCAAGTTTTGACATTTCAACTCATTATTCCCCAGCTGAAGTTAGTTTAAGTGAGCAAACTTTAGAAATGTCTACAAGAGAGGCTACAGTAACAGAAGGTCCTCGTCAAACTGTGTCAGACAAATTAAAACCAGAACCCAGTTTCTATCCTATATCCATATCTTCAGAGTTTGGAAGTGGTGCTGGCACACAGGAAAGTGGTATCTTAGAAGAAAGTTCTGAATATGGTCTAGGAACACTTTCACCAACTGAAGGCAGTGCTCTGGGAAGTTCTAGTTCAGATGTACAGAGGACCCGTCAGTCATCTCACCTAGCAGATTCAGCAACACTAATTGCAACAACTATTTCTAGCCAAACACCTGAGTTTTCAACTATTGAAGGAAGTGCTTTGGGAGATTATACACCTTCAAGATCAGAGATACAGGGCACCCCTGAATCATCTCATTCACCGCATTTAGTAACAGTGAGTGTAACAACAACCTTTCCTAGCCAAATATCTGAGTTTTCACCTCCTAAAACATCAACTGTATTTTTTGAAGCTATTGACAAGGACCAAGTTTTGTTACCAGTTCAACCAAGCAGCATTGTTGACATGTCAGTGACTGCAGGACGTGATAGCCAAAAAAATACCACAGTTTCCATTTTACGTATTGATGAAACAAAATTTGAGGATGAGCTCTCATCAAGTGTGACTGGTAGCAAAAAAGAGGAACCTCAGGGGTTTTCTACAACAGAGGCAGTCATTGCTGTAGATAGGGATGCAGCTGTTGAATCAGTTCCACTTCAATTTACTACAGCTCAGCCAGATGAACTAACAAGCACCTTACCTCTAACTGCCACGTCACAATCGCCATTGTCATCTGCTGAGGGATCCGTTGAAGGTTTCAGTGTGTCATTTGCTCCTGGTACACTGAAAAAAGTGTCTGAACCTCTGACAGTCACATTGATTGGCATTTCAAATGAAACAAGACCACAAGTGACAAGCATCGCTGAGGATGACAAAAGTAAACTCGGAGAAGGTGAATATTCTGGAGATACCACCCCAAGTGAAGTATTAGGGGCCGATAGTTTAACAGCTGTAGTTGTTCCTGTTCATGTATCAACAGACACAGCTGTTTATTCAGGCACCACGGTACCAAATCTTGAGATAATGCCTACTGAAAAGACCTCTCAGCAGGCATCTTCTGTGATTGCTTCAACCCAGCATTTGTTTACAGTGGATCTTGAGAGCCCTTTACCAACATCTCTCCAACCGAAGACACAAACTTCTATCGAGATTGTTGCAACAAGCGTCACTGCGGTGGAGTCAGGCAGTCAGGAGAGCTCAGTTGGCAGTCAAGAGGTTGTGAGTGAGCAAGAGAAGGATGTAACAACTGCAGGGACCACAGACATGGAGGACACTATATTCAGCACTGAACCAAGCTCCATTTATGTACCAGATGGAGACAAATTAACAGATTATGATGCTGCATCTGGACCTCCAGGTCTTGAGGCAGGACCACCTGCTCATGGGACAGATGCAACAATCCAGTCTGAAACAGGATACACACTTGACGGCCAGACAGTTGAAATTCCAGGTACCACATTGTATGATATGTTTTTATTCTGCATCCTTACTTCTGAATTTTTTGCCTAGAACTTCTGCTAGATCTCATGGCTGTTACTCACAATCTATGTAATTAGAGTTGTTCATACTTGGTTCTTACGAACGCTTGTATGTTTCTATTTGGTTGTCTTCACAGGGGTACTTACTTGTACTGAAAATGTTTGCCAAAACGGAGGCTCTTGTTCCATACGAGGTGGAGTCCATATCTGTGCATGTCTACCTGGTTATAGTGGAGAACGTTGTGAAACAGGTATTGCATGCATTTTCTTGTTCACTTCTGCATGGATTTCTCAAATTGGAATTTAGCGTGTGGATGAAGCTAACGTTTTTGTGGTATGTTTTCATAACATCTTGGGAAAGTTTTACCCTGTTTGTTTGCTCTCTTTCATCTGCTTGCTATGTGTAGACATTGATGAGTGCCTGTCCAACCCTTGCCACAACGGAGCAACGTGCATAGATGGAGTGCAGTCATTTACCTGTTTGTGTCTGCCTAGCTACTCAGGTGCCCTCTGTGAACACGGTGAGCCTCGGATTATATAATCTCATAGTTTGATGTAATGTGTTTCAAAGCCGTTTACTGGAGTTAATGGCTTATTTTTTTCGCTGTTCTTGAAAGACCAGTCCGAGAATTTAAAGTGTTTTCAACAAATCCATGTTTAATAAAATGCAGGTTGACAATGTTTTTAATGATAGAAATTGGTCAGTTACTTTGCTAAAAGCATCTGGCAAACTTTTATTGATGTGGACATGTTGTCTTAATCAGTTGATGTTTTTTTTTTGTTTTTTTTTTTTTTTTACATTTTTTTACATTTTTTTATAGTCAGTTGTAGTAGCCTCTATTTCCATGATGAAAATGACTCAATAACTTAGTTATTTGTCTGTATTTTTACTTTCCCAGGAAGTAGCGTGGGATGAACAACACCTGACAGTTTTAAAGGCTGTTCTATGCTGTTGTAGTCAGTTCATTTCTGAAATGCAATGCAGAGTATGCACAGAGAAATACGGTGGTCTTTTAAGACTTTTACACAGTAAACCCAGAGAGATGTCAAGGCTGGGAGAAATGAAGGGAAAGGTCACCAGATATAATAAAACGTAATAATCATTCAGACAGTTGTTACGAAACATAATGTTAATCATTTTTTCTACAAAATCAAAGGCCATCAAACCATATGAAGTGTTTATTGTGACATGACAAATCAACATCCACAACAGTAAAGCACCGTACAAACAAGAACACAAACAAAATAACTAACGAAAGAAACATAACCATGACATTGATGCAGTAAGTCCTTTTTTGGTTTTGTACAGAGTGGCAGAAAGTAATTGGAAACCAATTATATGTAACCACAAAGACTTCATTGAATGGTGCTCTGATCTTAACGAAGAAAGTCGGAGCAGTTTTCCCAAAAGTGATGTGAGTGTTTGTACAACTGCCAGAGTAGTCAGGGGCACTTGGATTTGGCCACGTCCCACATGACAAAGGCCTAACTGATCTGGCAGTCCCACTGTCCCCAGACACACGTAGACGTCCAGCAGGATGTCGAATGGCTATGTAATATACAGTACATGTGTAACATGCATGTATGTAGATGGAGACTGTCTTTTCTTTTTAACAGACAACCCAGGGATTTTCACTGAGCTCTTCTCACACACATGCTTATTGCTGCAGTAGAACCAAAACAGGCAGAAATACAGCAGTACTTGCATATGTTAGGCTACACTCCTTTATATGTGCATTTGCATTTTAGAATATGGGAGCGTAATTAGTGAGAATTGGACCTTAAAATGGTGACTTTGTCTCAGGGTAAATCCGTATTGTACCCATGCCTAATCATTCTGTATTTATTCAGAAGCGGTTTGTTGCTGTGCACAATTGCTGATACACAGCTGTTTTCTCAGGCCTGCTTGCCAAGATTTTAAAGGAAAAAAGGAAAGGGAAAAACGAAGCCATTATTTTTTCCAAATGGTTTTGCAGCTGGAGAGAGAAACATAATATATAAAGCAGCCTTTATTAGGAAATTAGATACAAGTAAATAAAACGCAGTTTTGTTGCTTTTTATGTCAGTGCGATTGAGTTGATATACTTGCTTTTTTAGCCTGAACAGAAAGCTGAAAGTCTCTCTGACAGTGAAGTTCTGGAATCTGTTTAAAATCATGTGTATTCTATAGATTCAGACAAAAGTGAGGGTGACGGAAGTACAAGTCTGACTCACTATTCACTGGCTTGCTTACTACAGCATTCTACAATATACAGTAAGCATAATGTTGTTGCAAGAATAAAGATCATCTCCACACAGCTACAAGCCATGATGCAAACAGTTTAATAGTTGCTGTTAGTCTTGACCATCACTTGAGTCCAGCCTTACACGTTTTCATCTTCCACTCCCCAGTTTTCAGTGTTCTCACACTTATTTTTTTAATGTTTATATTTTTTTACTTCTTTGACCTAGAGTAGTTGCATGTATTTCTCTCAGATGTTATAAAAAGTGGGTGTTACTTGTCTCCTTTTTCTGCCACTTTTATTTACCTGTCCTTCATCAACCCTAGACTTCCTGTGAGATTAAACATCTGAAAGGCAAGAGCAGTAATGTACGCTTTTCTCTCCACTTACTCTGTAGCTACTCTGTCGTTTCTTCTGCTGCTCATGATAAGACCACCACTGCACTTCCTTTTCATTGTATTTTCTGGAACTTTAATGAACTGCAGAGACAAAATATCACGTGTGTAGTTCAATACATAAAAAAAGAAAAAAAAAAAAAAACAATTAAAATTTTGTTTTCTGATTTTGTAATTTACATCTCTGGGTTAAAATTATAGTCTTTAGCCCAGAGCACAATGATCCAAGCTGAGCTTTTTCTATAACCACAGAACTACTTCCTGTGACAAAGCAGAAATACCAATTTACGGTATCCGACATCGATCCTCGCACGTCTATGACAGGAATTTTTCTTGGTCATTAAGGTCAGACAGATGAACAGTTGTGAAATTCTGTATGCTATGCTGGATAGATAGTGGGATGTTAATAATGTGCATACTTTATATAATTTATATGTCTTTTCTTTGGAAAGCTGAGATCATTTTCATGACTGCAATGGGAGACTAACTGTTGTTGGTTTAGTGGTGGTGACTCTGTAGATCTGACTTTTGTTTTTCATCAGAGTGACTGTGTGAAGGTCCACCTCAGGTGTTTGCTAAATGCAAAATCAAACTGAAGATTGAGCTCCTTGTCTGAAGCAAGCATCGTTCTTTATTAATTTTACTACATGCTTCTGGGATTCAATGACATTTTCACATTTTTTTGAGTTATTTATTAACAGTCATCACAACAATGTATAGGCCATGCTTCAACATCTTATTTTTGAATTATGTCTTTTGTATTAAAATTGATTTAAATAGTCTCCATTAACATACCTGGTATCTGTCATCATTTTATGACAAATAAAAATGCCACATTAACTTACTCATGTAACTTACACAAAGACTATGGATTCACATTTAGAAAAAAGAATAAACCTTTGTGAGGTAGTTAGAAACCTCATCAAAAGTGCTTGGCAATTGCTTAAAAATTCCTTTTCATTATAGACTTTAGATGCATCCTCCTTCCACTGACTGCTCAGCTTATTTTAAATGGACCCATTGTGAAGATGGAAATATCCCCTCTGGCAGATGTTAACCCAGGCCACGTTTATGGTCCTGCTTAAATCTTGTATGAAAGACCTTCATGCTATTTTCTGCTTAAAAGGTCATTTTTCTTTTAACCTGTCTGCCAAACCTCATAACACTGTTTATTGGTTGAGGTAATTGAACTGGTTACTGATTTATTTGGAATGTGTAGGACAATAGCTTCTTTTTGATGTATGTTTCAGTACAAATGTTTCCATAAAAGCATTTTATCTTTGTTTTTTTGTGGTGGGATCCTGAAAATAAGGTATCCAAGTTAACAATTAAATGTATTGACCTTATATAAAACATCTTCAACAGATCAAGATTTTGAGAGCTTTAAAAGCCAGTTAAAAATGAATTCCATCTGTCTCAGCAGTGTCATGTTTTAATATAATGTACTAATTTTCTTGCATATACATTCAGTTGATCACAGAGAGATCTGACCTAAATATGTTTTGTAATAGTTTTGAGAATTAAGTTTATTTACACGTAGGCTTTTTGTGACTGGATAATTATGAAGACTATTTTTTTTTGTAGGATGCAACAAACATACTTTTGTCAGCTTGTCTGCTGAAAATCCAGATTCGGTTCAAGGGTCATTAAAGAAGGGTTTGTTTGCTAGCTACAGTAAGGCATTTGTGCAGGAGGTCCCAAGAGTTGTAAAGGGCAACGAGATACATCGTTAACAGCAGTTAATTGTCCCTCCAGAACAGGAATTATCTACACTAAGGAGGAAAAGTATGCACAATAGGAGTTAGTGAAGGAATACAAGTGGCTAAAAAAGAAACAAGCATCTACTCTGTGCTTGTGTTTCTTTCTTTAGAGATTTGTGGATAAGTTCATTATACCCCTGTAGTTCTGTAAAAAGCTTGGTTTCAGGCACTTTATAAGAATTACATCTTATTGGCTATTCAGAACAGTGTTCAGTGCATTGCTTGCTTGCCGACTTGTTGCTGGATATGAAGGTTCTTTCGGGTCTTTCTTGCTTAGTCCGGAAGTTATCTGAGAGCAGCTGGACCTGGTGCTGTTTTCCTGCTCTGGATTTCATACAGATATGTACGTACGTGTATTATATCCAGATAGAAGTCAGGGGCATAGTATATTTAGGGGCCTGAGCCCTGTGTATGCACAAAGTAAACCTTGTGAAAAAGTTTTGCACGTGACTTAAAACTGTATACCATTTGTATGTTTTGATAGTGTTGATGATTCTTGCTTTTTTCAAGTCTGTTCATTATCACAACTATTATTTTAACACAAATACTTTGTGTTAAAAGCTTAAAGGGTACTTTTTGGTCAAAGAGCATGAAAACCCAGCAAGCTATTCCTGCCTTAGCAGTGGATGGTGTGTGGGTATGAACACCGTCGCCCAGGGGACCAGACCCTGCTCTTCCCAGTGGACCGCCTGCTGAATTTACACACAGCATCAAACATAGCCAGTACATCTAAACATGTCAGGAGAACACAAACAACTCAGTTGTGTAGAATCGCAATTCCAGCTTTGACTCGATGTTGTGTGTCTTTCCATTTCAGACACGGAGATGTGTGATTATGGTTGGCACAAGTTCCAGGGTCACTGTTACAAGTACTTCAGCCACCGACGCACGTGGGACGCTGCAGAGCGTGAGTGCAGACTGCAGGGGGCGCATCTGGTCAGCGTGCTTTCACGGGAGGAACAGATGTTTGTCAACCGTAAGTGCACAATGGCTTTAATTAAAAGGTCTGAGGATATGGGAGTTAGAACTCTTTGATGTGCTATTAATTTCACTCAGTTAATAGCCTGAGTGGCTAGTGGCTTGTTAACATTGCTGTCTGACTGTGCAACAATGTTTCATGTGGATAGTCAGACGGGGGAGGATCCTACATTTTCTGCCTCTGCACACATGCATATAATTTAACACTGTTTCAGCATTGAGGGGGGGTCCTGTCTACTTGTTCAATCTATGTCCATGGTGGTCAGCCAAGCACTGAACCGGATGGGTTTAATTAAAACCAGAGAACACAGCCAGCATTACCCACCGTCTTCGCTGTTTCTGATCAACCTTCCCAGACAGAGCAGACATGACTCTGCTTTTTAAGGCCCACTTGTTGGATGTCCAGTGAGATATGAGATGCTTGTACATTTTTGGCATTGTGAATCATTGGCTTCATGTTTGCAGAATCCAACCATGCTTTATGAGCTAAAACTGCCTGCCGGCATTCTGGAAAAGCTCTCTAAACATGGAAGCTTATTTCTTCTGAGTTCTCCTTTTGTCTATGTTTTGCTAATGGCAAGTAAGGGATCTTTGGTTTGTAAAATAACCTATTTATTGTAAAATATATACTTGCTCAGGCACTTTACAAGTTCTAATGTATTTATTTATTATAAACAAAGACTTATTTCCAAAATACGTTGAATAATGTTTCATAATTTACTAGATGATTTTACATATAATTTTTACTGTGCTTCATAAAAGCCAAACTGGACCTTGATCGTCTATAATCAAGGATTTGTTAGACTAACAAGGTGAAGAATTGGCTGTAGCTTGCAGCCAGAGAAATGCTTCCTAACTATTTTGATTGAGAAAGATTCCTTTGGAAGCCATGATTCATTGAAATTCAATTTCATCCACTTTCTTGCTAGAATGCAAAGCCCTACATGGTAGGAGAGCTCACTGTTGATGTTTTTTTTCTGGCTTCGACAGGACTGGGACATGACTACCAATGGATTGGCCTAAACGATAAGATGTTTGAGCATGATTTCCGCTGGACAGATGGTCGACCAATGGTGAGAGAAGGTTACCTTTATTTTTCTCTCATGAATTATGCCCATTTCAACTAATACTCTATGGAAATGGACCTCACAGGACTCGTGTTTATGCTGATTTTGGAGAAGGCTCTCTGCCTAACCAGCCCAGTGAGACTAAACATAGGAGCTTATTTATTTAAATGTTGTTTCCCCTCATCAGCTTCACAAGGGTGGTTCTTGTGGGATCTTCACCAGTAGGCAAACAATACCTCTTGACTGAGACTGAGGGATGTCTGAGACTGAATGTACCCATCTGAATGCGTCTTCACATACCGCAGTGTGTGTATGTGTGTAGGGTTGGCAGGTATCCACCCTGCTTCTCAGTGTGATGAGAACAAAGATCACCTGAGGGCCAAACAGAAGCTATTCATCAGTTTCTTAAAAAAAGAGACTAATGAAGCTCTAAAGAAGACTGAAGAAGTGTGGAAAGATAGCAGCTGAGCTACAGGAAGCAAAGGCTCCGGGTGGGTGTGGGGGTGGTGTATTGGGCCAAATGGATAGCACCTGTCTAAGGAGTCATCAGTAGGAAACGCAGCAACACCAGAGGTTTGGGGTGAACCTGTCAAACCCCACTTCAAAACTCCAGTCATCTGTGCAGGAGGTATGGTGTGTGTTAGCATGACATAATGACAGAGGAAGGAAAAGCACAGAGTAAACCTTTGAACGGAGGCTGTTGAAAGGCTGAGGCCTAGATCAGGAGCACCCTGCAGCATTTACAACTGTCTGAGACTGATGGAGAGCAGCAGACCCCACACAAGAAGGCAGCACACCACCAGGGACGTTACATACAAAAGCCTGAACATCTGAAGTCTATGCTGTAATACAGTATACTGGGAAAATTTTATGGAACAATTTTTACATATCTGAAATTCGTGAGTTTCAAGGAAGGATATTCTCAATAGGGTGTTATTTTGTTAATGGTGATGCAGCTGTTACATGGCATGGTAACAGAGGGCAGACAATACTGTAATGGCTAGAATACAAAATAGTTTCACTTTAAAGTGCTGTTGCAGGATTTGTACTGTAAAGAGCATTGCTAATTTTAATTATTAAGGAAATAGTTCTATGTGCCTTACAGCTCTGGAAGTGGATAAATATTTCATCTGCATAAAAACATCTGCTATATGAAGTGTGTAGAATTGCATCTGATTTCTCCTGTGTGTGTGTGTGTGTGTGTGTGTGTGTGTGTGTGTGTGTGTGTGTGGGGTCCAGTGTTGGTCATCATTAAGGTGTTCTAGAACACAGCATATTATCAGACACAATGTGGAGGTCTGTTGTGCCATGTGGTGACAGGATTGAAGAAACAACCACTTAGGTCCGGCAGAGGAGGGCTCCCCAGCTGACTGGAGTTTTCAGCCCCCCCAAGGAGGGATCTCCAGCTGACTGGAGTTTTCAGCCCCCGCTTAGGTGGCCACAGGAGGGCCACAGCTGGAGCAAAGCAATGGTGGTCCGTCTTGGTGTTGAGCGGATCGCCCAGCTTACAGCAGGCCCCATGTTGATCATTTCTGCGATAAACAGACAGGCTTTTATATTGATGTCATATTGACTAGAGCCCTACTGTGGAAAATCTCATTGAAATTAAGTGTAGGTAGCACACGATTTCTGTGTGACTTATTGTGTGACTTTTTTGCCAGCAAAAATGTGAGAAAATGCATGCATTCAGAGGGTAATTGTGAATAAGTGAACAAGTGTGCCTGGACATGTAACAGAATGTTATTAAATTTTTGAAAAGCTGTAATGTTTCCATTTTTAAGAGCGGGGAATTCCCGGAGTGCGGCTGCGCTTCATGTCATTGAGCAGCATGAGTTCATGTGTTCCTCTAATGAAAAAAAGGAGGGGGAAGGTTAGGTCGAAATGGGGACACTACCTTCTTTGGCCATGTCTGCAGTGCTGTTGTTTGTCTCTGGGGAACAGTGGTGCCATTTACTATGGGCTGTAGCCAGCGGCGACGGCCAGATGGAGTCACTCGCAGAGCTCAGAGGTGGGAGATGTGTGGCCAAGGTGTGTTTGGCCAGAACAGGACTGCTATCAGCCTGCAGTAAATGAAGTCACAATGAGCTCGCTCCCATAAAACCATACATGGGACTGTACAGCAAACGACAGAGCTAACTCATTAGCTTTCTTTCACTTTATCGTGCAAGCATTTATACAACGTGCTCATTTGCTGTTACTAAAACACAAGAAAGAGAAAATGATAAAAAGGCAAATACTGTAGCTTCTGGAATCTAGACTTTTCCTCAAGCCAGATGTTAAGAACTTTCCTTTGTGTCAGCTGGGCTAGGACTGCCCTCTTGTGGTGTGTCAGAACTCATGCATGTAAATAGCTTGATTTTTAACAGTACAATACATGCAATACATATTATTGAGGTGCATCTTTAGGGGCTCAAAAGTTTTTTGATCTGCAAAATGCTACAAAATTAAACATGGTGAATAGTAAAAGACTCATCAGAATTTAAAATCATGCTGGTGTCCTTTGAACTTTTTACCACTACGGGGTTATTACGTAGCAACAGGTTTAATTACTCTTACTAGACAAAACTCTAAGAAGAAACATTTTACAAAATATAAACATTAATAAATGTGTTACAGTTATAAGTTAAGGTGTATAATGATTAGATCGCTCCTTGCAGAGCAGAGCATCATTTGCCAATTATACGCTATTTGGTGTTTATGGCTTGAGTAATGGGTAATGGTTGGTCAAATATACAGATGATCTTCACATGTGGACAGGTGACAACGTATCTGTCATATGCAGCTTTAAAAAGTGATTTTGTTAGTATGATGCCTTCTAAACACATGTTGGTTCCACTCAAATGAAGACAGCTGTTCTAATTGGTGAGAAGCTTATTCTTTTTTTTTTTTTAAGATTATATCTGTGCACAGGTTACAATAAGGTGCCTTAGGATGAAGTGCAATGTTCTGATACTCTGAGATATGAAGCATATGTTGAAAGAGTAGTTTCATAATGGGTCGTATCACCACATTTTAGCTAGTATGACAAAGAGAGTGCATGAAAAGGTGTTTCAGTGGTGTGAAGACGCTGGACTTACATTGCTGTAAGTGAGATAAAATACAACAAGGACCTGTTTTCACAGGGGGCTAGAAAGTCAGTGCTTTGTCATGCGACACTAAACCACCACCTTCTGAGCCTGGTGCCTGCCAGAAATCTAGCTTGGTTCCCATGACATTTTGATTCTTGTGCATCATAATGGTTGCCTTATTTACTCTGTACACACTGAATTATAGCACGATATTCATCAGTAATAGCAAGGAAAGGGTCATTTACTGCTCATTTGCACAATACTGCAGACATTGACCATTTTCCCTGAGAATGCTCTGTTTCAGAGTATCTGGATATGGAACATTGATTTTATTCAACAGAAGATCTTTCCCACAAAATCAAAAAACTGTGCTCAGATTTGCTTTGAGGGAATAAAACTTTTAAATTTTGGTTGTTTTTCAGCAATACGAGAACTGGAGACCAAACCAGCCTGATAACTTTTTCTCCACTGGCGAGGATTGTGTGGTGATGATCTGGCACGAAGATGGCCAGTGGAATGATGTGCCATGCAATTACCACCTTACCTTCACCTGCAAGAAAGGAACTGGTGAGAAACTGGTCTCGTAACAGATGTCATCTGCTGCTACTGTGCTCTGTAGAACTCTTTCTAACTATAGACCTACTCTTCTCACCCTCTCTCTAAATGCAAGCATATATTTTTGCTCACTGACAGCAGTTTGACTTCATTTGTTTTCACACAAGTGGTCCACCCAAAATGACTGCCCATAAGCGCTTAAGAGTAAGTTACCAAGGGCAACCGGTGAGGACGGAAATTACAGCAGTTAAATGTGTTAATGGTCTGTACTGATATGGAGGCAGCAGAAAAAGAGGGCACACTGACCCATGGTGGTCTCATATTCAGACTGATTCATTCACTAAAATGAATGTACGTAGTGATCTTAATAATATAACTGCAATTTAACAATAAATAATAAAGCCCTTTGCAGTGAATCACACAAATTTTCTGTGAAACCATCACTTATAATAAAAACAGCTCTACAAAACTCTTTGCAAACATGAAGGGGAAGATGTTTTGCAATTTGTGTGTTTTGTATTAATAATTAATATTTTTACTTACAGTACTACAGAGAATTTCTGTGTGCAGGTTTACTAAAAGGCATTAATTTAAATTCTTGTAAATGTGCTGAAAATGTGTCTTCCTGGAATTGTGCTGACACCTCCCTTGATGTCAGGGTCTCGTGTACCATGTGACATGTGTTTTTATCTGTTTTGGTGTCCCTGCAGTGGCATGTGGTCAGCCCCCACTGGTGAAGAATGCACATGCTTTCGGAAGCACGAAGTCCCGTTACGAGATCAACTCTTTGGTGCGGTACCACTGTAACGAGGGCTTCATCCAGAGGCACCTGCCCACAATCAGATGCCGTGGTGATGGCCAGTGGGACGCGCCCAGAGTCACCTGCATGAGCCGTAGGTGTCCGGCCACCGTTGTGCTGTCTGCTCCCGTACTGTGTGACTCTACGGATATAATGAGCTGTTCAGCAACAGCACACAGTAAATGAGCCACCACTAATATAAATGCAATAAAATCTATTCAGTTCAATTAAATTTATTATTCATTATACATTGCACCTTTGGCTAAAAATTGCCTCCAAGTGGCTTAGTTGGGTGGTGGCATGGTGGTTAGCACTGTTGCCGTGCACTTCCAGGCCTGGGGTTCAATTTCCACCTTGGGTCTGTGTGTGTGGAGTTTGCATGTTCTTCCTGTGCTTGGCGGGTTTTCTCTGGGTGCTCTGGTTTCTTCCTACAGTGCAAAGTCATACAGGTTAGGTTGATTGGTGTGTCCAAATTGCCCATAGTGTGTGTGTGTGTGCCCTGTGGTGGGTTGGTGTCTCCTGCTCTGGGATGGGCTCCAGGATTCCCTGTGACCCTCACCAGGACTAAGCGGTTAAGACAAATGAATGGTTTATAGCTTTACACTTTACATGACTCCATTATTCCCTTTGGGGCATTTTTATAATTGTAGAATTTCAGCTAAAGCAAAAGCCAGATAATTAGTTCAAGAAGATTATATACAAGTGAAACATAAAAGCCAGGTATTAATATGTACGGCGGCGTATTACTGCCACCATACAAAAAAAATATGATCAGTTTGTGTTTTCACACAAAACATTTCTCGTTACAACACAAACCTTTTTGCATTTTTACATGGTAGTTTTGTGTTATAACGTAAAACCTTTACGTTTTTACACAAAACATTTTGCGTTTTTACACAAAACTTTTTGCGTTTTAACACACGCCGCTGTAAATATGTGGTCACAGATTGAAAAAATACAATTAGAATTTTTCATGACGATCTAAGGTACAATAAAAAGATTTTAAGTAAGGGGGTTTTCAGTGATTCTAAGACTAAGTCCCGTTTTTATTCCTGTCATTGCTCTTTTGCTTACTTGATTATTTAATCCAAAAAAATAGTTTTAAACCTTTGTTCTCATCTCTACTATAAAAACAGAAGATCACGTGCTAAAATATCATTAACGCATCGTCCATAACTCCTAAATGGCATATATCCATCCATCCATCCATCAAAACAAGTAATTTTCAAATAATTTTCTTATGTTTTAATGTGTAGCTACAAGACAAATCTCTTTTTCGTTTCAGCATCTTCTTACCAAAAGTCGTACTCTAAGAAATACCTGCTGGACAACTTCCTCAGCCACCCCAAAAGCCGTTTCAGTGGGCCACAGCTGCACCAGCACCGCTGGGTCAGTAAGGACAGAAACCCTGCACACTAATCGCTGCGTGAAGACCCGTGTCTCTACAATCTCACTGCAAACGTCAGGAATCACACCACGTGCCTTCGAAGAACAAGGGAAAAACGAAGACGTTTGCTCAGGATCAAAAGCAGCACACCCACGTGAAGTGCCTTTTAACGGTTTTTAAGATACTTTTTTCTGACTTAACTTCATTATGAGCAGTGTGGTGTATACTGGAGGTCATTAAGAAATGTTTTCATATCTCTACCCTGAGAAGTCTGTCAGTATATTTGTGTGCCAGAAAATTTTTGTACACTTTCAGTATGCTACTATTTTTCATCAAACCCATCATGTCTTTCCACCATTTTTGACCACAAAACATTTGCTCATTCATAAGGTGTTTCATAGGAGCCCAACTGTAAATATGCATCTCTGCAAACCTTACATTCAGCCATCGGTGAGAAATGTAAGCATTGCCATTGAACCTGGTTCTCATGGCTTTCTGCTGAAGATTGCTGCTCTTTGCGTCATGTTCACAGCTAAATCAGCCCATTTTTACAAAACAGCATCAGCTGAAAAATAACTGTTCATAATTCAACAAGAAATTGAAATTAACTTTCCAAGATGAAATCATGATAACTACTTTTTTTTTTGCTTCCTTTTCAAAAGAAGGATACATTCCTGCTAGGAACAAATGAAATATTTCTTATCATACCCCAAATTTTGTTCTGACATATTAATGAGAAAACAGGAGAAAATAATTCAGAGGCACGCAAAAGTTACAGACTTACTTTCAGAAAACCACAAGAAGGTCAGTTTGACCAGCAAAACACAAAGCACTCAAAAATGTTGATAAAGACCTATATTTTAAATGTCATGTTTTAAATTTAGGGGTCATTAAGTGATTAATGGGCTCATTTTTGTATATATAATCCTAATGCATTTTATGCTATTACACTAAAATAAAAATACCTTGAATGTTTTCAACTGGTTGTTTTGAAGGCATCTTAGAATACTGGCAAATGTAGCCATTTGTGACAAATTTATTCAGTTTTTATTAGAATTTTAAAAGAAAGGCAGATTTGGAATAAAATGGCATTTTTATTAAGCATATATTAGCTCTGGAATTTCTTATTGTTTACAGTTTTGTTAAATGTAACTATGCTGTTTTAACTTGCCTTATTTTTAAATTGACTGTTAGTAATTATAATTCTCTGCTTAAATTTCTGTTTTAAAGATAACTAATGTTAACAAGAATGTACGATGTGAAACACTCCAAGAGACTTGAAGATTTGCTTTATTTAGAATATAGATAATTTATTATACAACCTTTTATTTCAGAAGACAAGCCCATCTGGTTATTACATTGTCTTCTGTCAGTCAGAAGGATGAAAACAGAAGTGTGAGCCAATGACATAAGGGATTTCTCCTAATTTTCTCAGACAAATGCCGAGAATTCAGTTAGGAGTGGGCAGACTGCATTCTGAAGGTTGTTAAACTCAGTCAAAATTTCATATAAAAACCCGTGACAGAAACTTCTGTAGCATTGTAGATTCTTATTCCATTTGTCAGCAGTTTCGTTAATTTTTTTCTTTTTTTTTTTTTTTTTGCTGTGTTTAATCTTTAAAATGCACATTTTTTATATTTATGTCATAACATTTTTGTACAATGTGAATGTTTGGGATATTTGTGAATTATGCTTTTAAAACTTTAAAAAGACTTTGTTACACGTGCTTTATGTCACCAAAGAAATCCACCAGTTGAAATACATTTTGAGCCTCTTCCGTCTGGTGTGAATCCTCCTTCTTTGCCTACTGTGACTGACTGCCAGTTTGAATTACATTTGAATGAACGCACATTTAAATTGGTGACTTTTTGTCTTTTACAATATGAAAAAAATCTGTATGATAGTGTACTTTGTATTTAATGTATCCTTTTGTTTTGAGAACCTGTTTCTGAAAATCTTAGTAATCATTCTAAAGTGAGCTCCTCAAGAAAACATGTAGTGTAGATCAAAGCCAGCCATTGAACACATCAAGGCAATGTTTGCAGTGTTACCAAGATCCTAATTTAGTTCTGAAAAGGACTCAGGCAACATACATTTTGCAGTCACCCAGAAGACACTCATACAGGGGAAACAGGGAAAAGGTCTCTATTCTCACTCACACATGCACTAACTGTGACATAACTATTTACAAGGTGCTGCTGAGAAATGTAAATTAGATTGTGGCTTCCCATAGCAGCACCGAAACACAAAGCACCGACATTACGGTATTGTTGGGGTGAATTAAATATTTGATGTTGAAATATTGATTATTTGGCTAAGTGAATTCACCTGAAGAGAGAGACTTTCTTGACAATGACTGTAACATATTAGTATTGTAACAAACCAAACAGATATCAAAGTGGACCCAAACAAACGCAGTTTTTGTTTCGTTTTCCAAGGTAACCAAGTCCAATAGTGCCTTCCAGCAAGCTGTGCTAATTAAGGCAGACACAAAACTGCAGTTGTAGAGCTCAAATGAGCAAGGTACAAAGACAGCAGGGAGTAGAAGCAACACAAGGCATCACAGCGACTAGGGTAAGAGTTATCGCACACACACTTGTCCCTTGAGTCAATACTTTGCAACGACTAGACGTAAGGGGAGAAGTAAAAACCCAGCTTACTGAAACATTCACTAAATAGAATCAGGCAAGTAATTTAACATTTTCAATCACTAGCATGCCTATTGCTTCAGCAAAAAAGTAGTATATTTAAAATGAGCAAAATACATTCTGGTGAGTGCTCTGAATGTTTGATTAAATGGGCCACACTTTGGGAACATATCCACAAGCAGAGCTTCATAATATTTGACATTTTAAGTCAGCAAAAATAATAATTTCAATGTACAAGTATATGATATACCATTGAACTGATAAACTTAATAATATAAGTGATCTGTGATCACCAATATAAGATCACAGATGCACATCAGATGGGGGTGCCTGCTGACACCGTTGACTACAGATGCCCATCAGATGGGGGGTACCTGCTGACACAGATGACTACAGATGCCCATCAGATGGGGGTGTCTGCTGACACCGATGACTACAGATGCCCATCAGATGGGGGTACGTGCTGACACCGATGACCACACATGCCCATCAGATGGGGGGTACCTGCTGACACAGATGACTACAGATGCCCATCAGATGGGGGTGCCTGCTGACACCGATGACCACACATGCCCATCAGATGGGGGTGTCTGCTGCTCTGGGATAAACCTGCTACATCACTCTTGAGCACAGAAGTAGAATCGTGACAGAGTTGCCAAGCTTATTAATTTGGTTCTTTGCTATTTTAGCAAAGCAGAATGAAAACTGTAAGCAATGGCAGAAGACCACTGCACCCCTCCCCAACACTGCTGGGTCACACAGGGAATTGGTCACCATTGCCTGGTGTGAAAAGTGCACCATCCCTCTAGTTACTGCCCAAGGAGCAGCGTGCTGTGTGATCATGTTTAGTCTGCTGCAGAAACGCAACCTTCCTCGGGCCTTAACATTTACCGATTAACGAGGGAGCAAGAAACGTTTACAAAATTCAAGCCTGAGGCAGACCTGTGAACAAGAGGAATTCAAATATTATATTCTTTGGCTTGTCAAAAATGTAGAAGTTGGAATGTTTTCCTGGACAAATGTCATAGGTACAAAATACATTTAAATGGCTGTCACAAAATATGTATATCCACAAATGTGTACAGGGATTGGAGCTATTCAAAATTTTCCATGACCAATAAAAAATGACAAGGTTACTCAAAGTTACTCTTTTCCAATGGTTTTATTTTTATCTTGACTTTGGGTCAAAAAGATTTTTACACAGACACAAACAATACTTCTGTTGAGTAATGTTTTATGTACATAAACATAGGGGGGAAATTGCCGTTTTTTTTTCTTTGAGGAAAGAGTTTTAATTTTGGAGCAAGTTAATAAAACAAGACATTAGTCAATATAGTTGATAAGAACAAAATGAAATTAAAACAAAAACATCAAGTAACACAGATTAAGGAAAGGTTCTTGTATGATACTGATATTTTTAACTGACTACATTCCTTCTAAAGCCAACATTGATCGCTCTTCTCTGTCTTGTAGTGGCTAGACTTTAAAAGATTGACCAGAGAACACTGACTGAATACACACTGCCTAGTAAAACTGTGTTCTTCACAGTATCCAGATGCACAGAAAACATTAAACGATTCAGTATTGATTGCTTTATATATTTGATGCTAAATTAAATATCAAGCTCTATTTTATGTAACACTCTCTGCCCAGCAGTTGTTTGTGGTAACTGCCCTGAGTTCATGTATTATTTGTAAGTATTTTGTATTGAAATTATTCCCTTCAGAGAAATTAAAAAATATATAGCTATATATATCACAGGAAAGCTACTCAAAGACTGTCTGATACTTTAAGGGGACATGTATTTCAAAATGGCCACCTGTTTTTTGTGCAGAGATAGTGAAGTGCCTTAGCGTGTCTTCTGCTCTTACACATCTGTAATTTGTGCCTTTTAATAACTGTTTAGAAATGATGGAGCATGAAATGGAGGAATGGCATGTCTCCCTCAGGCCTTACTTCTCCTTGGAGGATCCCTGTGTACATTTTACACAGGAAACACTGAACACCGAACCCACTACATCACTAATCCAATGTTATCACACATATGCTAACCCACTAGCATGAAACCGCAGTAGCTTTTAGTTGCGGACTGGATGCATGAAAACAGTTGTTGGCAGTGGGATGCTTAACAGTATGGCACTGCACACACCCGGAATTGTAATGTTAAAGGCAGCTTGTTGTGTAAGCGTATGTTTATGTGCGAGTGGCCGACACAAAGGTCTGACTGGCAAGGCTACTTGGGTTCATTATTTATTACAGCTTTAGAGCTCGTTGCCATTTTGTTCGAATACCATTGCTACAAGATGGCATTTTTCTTCTCATAGTTTTCCAAATAGTACTGTGATGATCCAGCGTTTAGTGAACTGTCGTGACAGTACTGTTTATATTCATTAACTATATTGGGAGTCCAGGTTAGCATAACATGATCTACACCAACATACAGTAAAAAAAGTCATAGAAAGTGTCTAGCTAATGGCTTAACTACTGTCAACAAGACAGAACACAAATGGACTTTCCTACGGTATTCCCTCCAATTACACACTAACTATGGTTTCCCTTTAACCCCCACTGTAACAGAATAATGGCAGTGTCCACCACATACAAAAAGCTGTATTTAAACAAAATACTAAAGGTTTGATGATCTACAATATACACAATAGCACCCTGAAAAGATAATGGGTAGAGAAGAGCAACTGTCTGTTGTTCGTTGTGCTCAGTTTGCTCAGTAAAAATAAAGATAAGGAGCACCCTTCAGCCAGTTCGTTCACGTTGTCTGTTTGTCTGCTAGGTCATACAACACATACACAAAAATACTTTTGGCATTTTATCTTTCTGGCTATAAAATAAAACGTGCCCAAAAGTATCAGCTCATAGTTTGAGAAGCTTTTCTGTCTCTGTCAGGAAGCTCTTCACAAAACCACGTGCCACGCCCATTAATGTTAGGACTGCGTTCCTTGTGGTGCGGCCATAGTTTTATTTATTTTTTTTTTCCACTTGTCCTTCCCAAACATGCTAATATATCCTACATTTTAATAGAGACTTCCAGGTAAAATTGCCTTTATTTAAAATATGTGATAATGGTTAAGAATGAGATAACATCTGTTTTGTTTTACAAAAAACGTTTGTCATTGTATGAAAACAACACTCTTCTGTAACTTTCATCTAGCACAATAAAAACAAAATCACAGTTTGAATGTGTTTGTACTACTTGACTCCCACGTGTTTATGTTTCTCTTTTTGACTGGGGGTGTACGCAGTGATCTTCCCTCAGTTGAATGCTTTGAAGCAGTAGACACCGTACAGCTTGTGTTTCTTCTCAGGGAAGCCGGAGAAGCGCACGGCGGCCTCGGTGGGGCTGCAGCGCCTCCGTGGGCGAGAGATGGGGTAGCGCACGCTGCCGTCGGCCAGCCAGCCCGCGTCGCAGCGGTCGTAGCCCAGCAGTTTCCATGCTGCGTACATCTGTCCCACCTTGGCGATCTCCGCGCCGTCCTTCAGGCACGCCAACACCGCCTCGGTGTAGGTCAGCTTGGTGGGGTGTATCAAGTAGTAGAAACGCCCTGGCAAAAGAAAAGAAACATGCTCCTGCGGTTGTACGTATGTCTAGAAGACCACTGTGCGTGGGGTTACACAACGGCCTGCAAAGTCTGCCTGAAACTGCGCTGCATTCTCACCGTGACTGCACTTTAGAATTTTCACCACACAGTGTCATCAGTGTAATTGTGCAAAACCTCACTAATACTCATCACCAGCGTCTCACACTCAAAATCTAGTGGAATGTTTCCTTAAAAATCAGATTGTAGCTAAACCGTGACCTTGCATATCCTTCAAACACTTGCATATCTTTCAAACCTAACATAATACTTTTTTGATTTAGCCTTCCCACAACAGTCTTTGTAGCTCACAGTAATTACTGCTGCTGGCGCATGCTGTACATG
>JABJVR010020301.1:0-39293 GCA_025773905.1 Chitala chitala
TAAATCCCCTTTCTTCCCCATTCTGATGCTCGGTTTGAACTTCAGCAAGTCATCTTCACCACATCTAGATGCCTAAAACATTGAGTTGCTGCCATGTGATTGGCTGATTAGCAATTTGTGTTACCAAGCAATTGAACAGGTATACCTAATAAAATGGGCGGTGAGTGTATTTATTACAGGATTCTGCCAAAAATCATCAGAAAAAAATATTTAATAGAGAAGCATAATTGATTACGGCAAGGCTCTGAACACAAGAGCAGTCAGTTACCAAATTTGCAGTTCTTAACTCAATGACAACAGTGCAGATGCGAAAGGAGGAGGCATGCAGATTACGCAGATATAATGAAGGTAAAACCCTTTAAAATTATATCACTTTTGGGACTGTAGGGGACTTGTACAACGAAGTTAACAGAGACTATTTTAAAATTTCAAAAACTAAATTTCACTCTTTGATCAGACGTCCCCCAATGTGGATGTCCAGGGCTGTCATACCCTTTGGCCCCCTTTCTGCATGCTACAGAAGGGAGGGGACATTACATGCCCTGCACTAGTGACCCATGACTCAAATTTTTTGAAAACACTTCTTCACTGGACCATGAATAAACAGTATTAAACAGTACCAGAACTGGACCAGCAGTCCCACAGACCCAGAACTGTGGTGAAAACACACGCCCTGTCAAAATTAAAACAGCACACTAGTGCCTCTCAATTTAAATCATAGCATTTAGCTTTTTTCACCCTCACATTTTCTTCTGCTTCTTACACAGTACATGTGTTAGGATTCCAAGGAGCAAGGCTTGGCAACCCATAGTGGGGAGGATTATGGCACACTGTCACTCACTGGCAGGTTTAACTCACTTCCTGCTGGTTATTTTTATCGTTTCACACGGAGCTAAATCAAACAGTGATGAAGACCTTCCGGTAACTCAACCCACCATGGCTTTCTAGCCTTCGTTCCACATATCACACGCATTGACAGTACACTGGTGTGACTTAATCCTTCTCACTGTCCTGCGATCACAATGTCAAGTAAGAATGGGTGTGAGTATATATTTCCAACCCCAAATACAGTGTAGAGATTGTACAGAAAAGCATGGGGAACAGACAAAAACCCAGACGTCCGCTCCACTAATAGAAGGAAAAAACAAGGCAGTCTGGCTTTTACTGAGGGAGAAAAAAGTCTCTCCAGGTCACCAAACACTAACAGGATCCTTGTTTGCAGCCCTTGTACACTGCTTGACAAAGCAGATCACAATGAATACAGTAAATGTCACCCCTTTCACTGGGGAATCTATGCGTTGCCAACTACACCATCTGGTAACGTGCAACACAATACCTTACAGTTCAAAATCAGACACAGCACTTTGTACCTCAATAACACTGAATTTATATCCCATTTAGAGCACTGAACACACTCCAGTATAAGAGGTGACAAGAAAGGAAGACCTTCCTCAGGTGACATGTCACTTGAAATAAAACATCATCTATCCTAACTTGCTATGCTAACACTACATATAGATAAAATGTTACGCGTGGCAGTAGACATTTCGTCATGAACAGGATGACCCAAACCTACAGGCTGCGGTTGGAGAAAAGTTTTTTGGTTTTTTTTTGGCTTGGAAAAAATGAGAGCTTGAAAAACCACATTTTTTCCAATAACAAACTTGAATTTTACTTAAATTATTACACAAGTAAGTGGCAGCAGGAATAGCAATCCTCTAAAGTAAATAAACAAAATGTATATTATTGAAAACAGACTGGCAACTTCATCAATGGGCTAGAGCCAAAATCGCATTAACTCAGGCTTATGCCATAGAAATGGGACCTGTGACCCAGTAAGTCTGAAATAGATATTCAATATGGAGCACACCTTAATCTTTTAGGAGCATAAGTGGTAGCGTGAGATTTCATCTGCTCTGTGTGAGAGCGTGACACCAAGGCTCAAATCGCGTCTCACAGCAAATGCACAAAGCTGGAAACCTTTCTCCGTCTACTTTAAATCACAGGCTTTGGACAGCCGTAACTCATAATCATCTGTGCTAAATGAACCCTGCTAACATTGTCTTGGCTGACTTGCATCCTTCTTGAAGGCTGGACTATGTGTATGTGGGTAAAGGTGGTGGTTTTCACTGTACACCTTAGATGGCTAAAGCATGGGCTAAACTACACATCAGTGCAGACAAGCCCAGGGGAAGCTGCCCAGCACATAGAGGCAAACCAGCAGCTTCCTCTCCAGTACAATCCACTAGGTCTGACAACCAACCAAAATTAGTCAGGGCTAATTTTTCTAATATCAGAATAGGTCATGTTTACAGTTACGAAAGAGTGTGCTTCATTGTGTTGTTGCCAGACAATAAAACAATGAAGACAGAACAATAACATTCAATAACAGGTAGAGATAAACACTAATAAAAAGCATCAGCAAGCCACTCTGGTCTGAACTGGTTTTAAAATAGGATTTAATAGACTTCTGTAAGGGACAGGTATTTATACAAGGCTTCTACTGCAATATAGCCTGGTCAAACAGATGCCATCTTCTCTGTTTGGTGCATGCCGACAAAATCAAGTTGACCACTGTTTTTGCAAGATTATAGAGTGACATTCAGAGAGCGAAGAAGGAGCTGCACATTCTTATTAGGTACTTTTCTGGCAAATCATGATAATTAGCCATGTTAATTTGAATCTTGGAAGGTACCTGTTGTGGCTGTGGAAGGTGCAGGCTGTCTCCTGCTTTAACTCTTACCTAACAGCTTGCATCTCTATTTGTTTTATGATTTAATTCCCCGCCCCCATCACCAATTAAATCAACTTAAATATTATACGTCCAGGTATAAATCTGCTCTCCCAAGCTAAAAAGAAAATAATTAGTAATAGGAAGCAGGAATGTAAGTGCCTGAACCAGAGGCTGGCATCCTAACATCACTGGGTAAAATCAGTCTACTGTTCTGCACTGAGGAATGTTACTCTCATTAGGTAAATTCAGGAGCCAGGGATGCAAACCAGCACTGAACCTGTCAGAGGTCTCATTCAACGGTCTGAAATCAGAGAAAGTCAAATGAGGGCTAGCTTGCTTTACTGTACAGCATTGTGCTGAACAGCAAAGAGCCACCATTGGCTCTGCATATGAGTACCACAATGTGTCAGTTTTTCAAACTGAGCCCAGCACTGCCCATGTCACAGCCTTCCCAGTAAACACGCTGTAGCCTCTCATATACAGTGTCTTTGATCACAAAAAATGTGACCAGAGAATGGCATAAAAAGCTCTGTACATTCTCAGAAAGAGTGAACAACAGGGGCAACGCTGGTGAGTTTCACAGGCAAAGCTTTGCCTTAGGCCTGTCCCACCTGTCGTCTACTAATGCTTTTCAGATGGAGTTCAGTGACAGGCGTTTGGCTCACTCTGTCTTCCCATCAGCACTGGGGTCACTTCTCTTTTTTTCTGCTCTTTGAACTCCCCTAAGTTAATTTCAATTTGGCACAGTATACTGGGTAATTCCATTTGTGATGCTTTGTCATGCAAACTCACACTGACAACCACATTCTACAAATAAACTCCAACGGACCAAGGACTGACCCCTGTCGTCATTCACTTATTGAAATGACTCTGTGCTTATCCACAGCAAAAATCTTTTATAGCCTGCTGTTGACAGCATGTAGGCTAGCAAATATCAAACAGGTGACATTGAACATCAGAATAGCGTCATCTCTATTCAAGTCTAAATTGCTCTTATTAATGTCAAAGCAGCAGATCACCATTATTCCCATTACAGGCTATCTTTACCAACAAACCACCAGATTATTACCATCAACCTAGGCTAAAGCACCCACAAGCTACACAATCAACATGCATACACACACACACACACACACACACACACACACACATCTGGAGAGCCACAGACACAATATATACATTGTGTTCCAAATTATAATCTGAGTGACATATCAGCAAGATTTCAATAAAATAAACTTTTGTTTTTAATTTGTCTGAATATTTTTACTTGTTTTCTCATGTCTATTTTCATAACTGTTATCAAGATCAATCAGTTTTGATAATTGTGCCAGGTAATAAAAGTGCCAGGTGACTTTCATGAAAGAGAAACCTACTCGAAGAGGTTATTCCACATTAGGCAAGTCACAGTTCATGTCAAGAATCGTGCCTTCCAGAATAAACTAATTTTCATGCAGGACAGTGCACCACCCTGGTCTGCATGAAACACCACTGCTCCTTGGCAACTCTGAGCATAAAGGCAGCAAAAATTGTGGCTACCATCACACCCTGACCTCAACCCAACTCAGAAGGGAATGCTCTCCCCAGTGTGACTTTGTACATGTAGCATTCCCATACAGTACTGTCATCAGTGATTCTCTTCTACACCCCCTTACCAACAGAGGTAACAGGTGGTCAGGTTAAATCATGAAAAATAGATACTAAAATCAGCAACATGTGACACAGAACATGACCTCCAGCAGTGGTCTGACAACACACCCACTAACAGAGTTGCAGCCAGAGTACCTCACAGCTAAGAAGTAAGGCCATCTGAACATCTGGGAAAGAAACCTTTGGGCCAGAAATGGATGTACCCACACAGCCAGAAGCTGGCCAGAGCCACAAAGGCTAAAGAAGGTTTTCTCACACTGAGGTCCATCAAGCCCTAATGTATTTAGAGCTTTGGTATAAATAAAGGATTTTACTGTAGTATACTGAAGCAGGGCTATTACAGCTCCAGCAAAACCTCCATCTTGGTATACAGGTGAAATACAACTGCGTTTAAATAAAAGCACCAGAAAAGCAACAAAAATTGTGAACAAAGGATCTGGTGTTTTACAGTGTTTCAGCTCAGGTCCATACCGCACACCTTTCTGAGTTAGTTCAGGATTTAGCCCATCTGAGGTTGTTTCAGAGAGTTACTGCATCTGCTGGGAAACATACCAGCTCAATGAGCACTCTTGCTTACATTTGTGCTTGCTGAAATGTGATGCATTATTTATTCAGCATAAACAAATACAGCGGGGCTAACTGAAAGCATGACTGGGAATGTGCATTGTTAGCGACCGTTCATTACAGCCAATTTAAAAAATAAGGAGATTTAGGAGGCACGGAAGACAGCACGGTCTGAGATTTTGACAGGGACTTAATCCACGCTAGCAGAGCAGCGAAGATATGGGCCAACTCTCGGGGGGGATGGGTGGAGGGGGGGATCAACAAGGGAGAGCAATTTCCTGTTTTATTTTATTCTCCAGAATGAATGCTTTAGTCCACAGAGCAGCTTGCTTCTTAACAATCAGTCCACTGCTCTCATTCGTCATATCCAAATTGAATTTTACACCTGGTTTACAGGGAGACAAATCATCCATAATACAGGATTAAAATAACATGTTATATTTTTCTCACAATCTAATATATCTTTAAATGATCTGATGTTTGTAATGTTCAGCAAATTGCTAGATTATAATGCTGCTCAACTGCAATTGACAGTGAATACTACAACAAATATTCTACAAGGAAACGAAAAGAAAAATCTTTTTAAACAAACGTTATTTTAAACCATTCTTTTATTTTTTTTTACTGTATTTTTTCATTAGCATAAAAGACAAATCTGAAGATTGATTAATGAAATTAAACCATTTCTATGGTGCAGAGGTTTGACAGGTCTGAAAAACACTCCATCGTGGAAGTCCTCAGTTTTTAAGGGAAAACGCACAGCCCCTCCTGGCAGAATAGAGTGGTCTCCATGAAAGAGGGGTGCGTGTGTGTGAGGCGTTGGGGGAGGGGTTACGGAACCCACAGTTAGCATGAAGGAACTGACACCAATCCTTTAACCCCATCACAAAGCTTGCAAGCTCACCCCTGAACCAGCAGCCTCTGCTGTGCAGTGCCAGAGTTTAACAAGAGATGAGAATGTACAGGAGACAAAGGGCACCAAGAGAAGCTCACAGCCAAATTATAAAACAATCCATTTGATAAATGAAGCCTGCAAGTTTGGATTCATTTATAAAAGGGAAATGCAAATTCTCATAAATATTACTTAATCACATGCATAAAAGCATGGGAATTGTTTCATTTGGCATTTTAATTTAGCTGACTTCTGTTGATTAAAGTCACCTTTCAGTGGATTAATTTCACCTTTTCTTGTGTAACAATTATAACAATAGCCCATTTAAAATGGAATACACAAAGAAGACCAAAAAGAATGAAAAAAAAATCCACTGGGAGCAGCAGGTCATCGATAGATTAAAGAAAAGTCTTGAGGCACTCTGACAAATTAAAGCCCACATCACAGTCAAGTCATTGTTTAATCATTTACCACTTTACGCACATTTCCCAGACTCACAGCACTATGATGTTATCTAAATTAGCCAGAAAAAGACCAAGGAACTTACAGAATAAAAAGACCAAAATACAGAGAAACATGCATATTGAACAGACAGAAGGACGGACAGGGAGATCTACAGCCATCTTAACTTCAGTTAACATGATTAACTGGAGAACTTTTCAATAAATCTGTATCACATGACAGCTGACTCAGTAACAAGGGCAAGTTCATCAAGCATTCAGAAAGATATGGGTTCAGACGACGCAGCTCGCTCTCGGAATGACACATTGGATTGAACAATATTATGTAAGCCATATATATTACTGACCTAGACAGTCTGGAACAAAAGGTTAAAATTTGCAAGGGATTTTCAAGTGAGTGTTTCCTTTAATGTTAGTATATAGTATATATCCACTGTCTTGGATAAAGTGAGGTTTTCAGTAGTGGGTTTGTCTTATGGTTGGATGGGTCCATTGTTCCATGCTAATGCAACCCAGAATTTTTTCTGTACTTCACCACCTGGGTATGTACACCACAGTTTGTATTGGGAGGGTACGAATGTATAATAGAAAATATGTATATGTTAATTGGGCAAGCAAATACAACACATGCAAGTTAAGGCAAATTATGCAACAGTGTATAAAATATACAAATGAATGTAAATTAAGCAGCACCATTCAAACCACACAAGTAAAAATTAGCAGATAAGCATACAGAATGTAAGACAATTGAAGGTATGAAAGTATTCCATGAAAGTATTCCATGAAAGTATTCCAGTCAGCCAAACTTTATTCTACAAAAGCAAGTTCTTGCAAAGAACTTTGGAACACATTTATCCAGGGACAATAAGAGAAACACAAGAACCCAGCTTGGCAGTCTGTGAAAACCCCAAAACAATTCCCTGAGCCTAAGCAAGAATTCAACTGAGTCAAACTCCAGGAAAGTATGTTTGAATAATTAAATATAATTACAGCTGCAGCATAAATCATTAAATAAACCTTATTGACTAATTTTTCCAAAAGGAAACTGAGGTCGTTTTTTTTAAGCAGCGCTGTACAAATAAACCTTTTGTTAAGCCATCTAGTTAATGACTACACTGTATAAGCCCTACAAAAAAGACAGACGATGGAGGAGTTTTTAAAACAATCCCTCACTAACAATTATCAGCTGTTGTGAGAAACACATTTCTACTGGTTTTAAAGGTTGTGCTGACCTTGAACAGAGGCTCAAAGGATACGTACCTCAAGAAAGAACAATTTAAAAAGAACATTCTGACATGGTATGAGAGCAAGTGTCATAAAAGGAAGGCGTTAATGAGTACTTTCTCATGCCTTGCAGTGTCTTGGAAACAGTATGGCAAAACCAAATGACCCCAAATAAAGTGCAAAAACACATTTTACTGCTGTGGGTACATAGACAAGAAATTTTATTTTACCGAGTGTTTTTGATAGAGGCTCAGCAAGCAACATCACAGTTTTACAGTCTTTCAGGAATGTATAGCTTAGCAGTGAACACCACCCACAGCAGGATGCTCGTGACTGTGACTGCAAGTCAGCCTTAGTACAGTGAAGTTCCCTTTCCCATTGGCTAGGTCCTCAGTTGCCTTTCTGCTTTAGCTGTGTTCACCCTTTCCATGAACCTAGCTCCACCCTCCCAAGCCACACCCCCACTCCCCCCAGCATCCCCCACCCCCAGCTCCGCCCCCATCTCACCCAGGCAGTTGTGTCCGTCGTGCGCCAGCTTGAAGCCATCGTAGCAAGTGCAACGGTAGTTCCCTGGGATGTTGATGCATTCATGAACACAGCTTCCATTGTAGTCACTCCCACACTCATTGATGTCTGTATGGTGACAAGGGGGAGAGAATAAATTTTATTCTTTGTAATGATGATTATGATAATAATAATAATTGGTAGCAGTAGTTATTGTAGCAATTCCATCTGTAGCCAGGATGGCAATGTGTTTATTTTTGGAAATAAAACATTAAAGTGCATAAATATTTATGAATAGCTGAGGTCTGGAACAAGATCAAACACTCTATGGAGGCTATACACAAGCTGTGGTATGTCCAGCACATTTCCGGGCAGGGGGGGTGGCGTGTATTAAGCTGGAGTTGATTAAACATGTAGTGCTACTAAGGACTAACAGCAGAAATACATGTTGAACTCACCTTAAAATTAAAATTAAATTAAGTTAAAATTAAGTTACTATATTACATATAGTATGTCTCCCAATATTTCAGGCTAACAGAGTAACATTGAAGATCACCACCTAGCAGTTGTGTAAAATCTGCAAATTTATAGGCATTTATAGGTATCATAAGATGTCATAAATTTTATGATTTGTGCAAACACTTTCTTCAACACTGTTCTACTCAATGAATTTAAGTACTGTATATATTGACAGTGTGGAACCAACGATTTTGCCATCATTGAATGCAAAATCTTGCAGCACCAAAATCAAACATGCAACCGAGTGCATGCTCAACATTCAACGTTCCTGACTGGGCAACGATGTGCGTTTGGTTCCATGTCATAAATGCTGCATTTTGGCTTCAAGAATCGATACAGACAATAGCCATTCATCTTCTATATCACTTCACCAAGTTAAGGGTCATGGGAAGCCTGAAGCCCATCCCAGGAAACATAGGGCACAGGGTAGGGGACACCCAAGGCAGTGCGCCAAACCACCACAGGGCACACACACTACAGGCAGTTTGGATACACCACTCAACCTAACCCTAATGTCTTTGGAGAAAGCCGGAGAAAATCCACCAAGCACAGGGAGAACATGCAAACTTCATGCACACAGACCCAAGGCATGAATCAAACCCCAGGCCTTGAAGTGCAAGGCGACAGTGCTAACCACCATGTCACTGTGCCGCCTAGACAATAGTCAGGGCAGCAGGGATGGCTAGACACACCAGGAATGATTCAGCATATAACATAAAGTTGCAGGTACGTCAGTGCTGACAGTGGATGTTTTAAAATACAACACAAAAGACAAAGAGCTGTGGAAGACTTATACCTGGAACATAACTAGGACTAACAGCAGCTGACCACTGAGGTGAGGAGAAAAAACAAGATTCTAGCATGGAGCCATGGTGGGATAAGTGAAGGTGGCTGACCCAAACAAATAACAGCATCCCTTCTGTCTCCTCTTTGCAGGAGACAAAGAGAAAACGGCCACCCAAGGTAATCTTCCTCCATATCGCTTCCATCTTCCCCAGTGCCGGAACTGCTTGCCGCGACGTTGGCCATCAGCCTGTGTCTCACATCACAGGAAGCGGTTTTCAGTCTCTGGACGATTTTTAGATAAGAGAGGCGACTCACACGACGGGCCGCCGGACAAAGCAGAATGACCTGTGGTGGGAGGGTGGGAGGTTTCTCTGCCTGGATCAGCAGCCAACACTGCATAGACAATCCCCGGTTGCCAAACTCTGCTGCAGGGAGAGGGAGTGCCCTTGGCAAACCCAGGGGCTCAGAGTTCACCCCCCAACACAGAGCAAATGGGGGAGCAGTGCTGAGCTTAAAAGTGACTCAGATGGAGACAATGCTAAATGACACAATAACAGAAGTCATGGGGAAAGGGGTCTGTTAGCCTCAGCTACAGCACCATTAACAGAAATAGAAAACAAGACCTTTAAAGACTTTACATGTCCAAAATGTCTGTTGTTCACCTGATCACACCCCCACCCGCATAAAACCCTGAAAGTCACCTTCTCCCTGGGTCACTCCAGAGCACTGCTTTTGCATTACATTTACCACAAAAGCCAATCACAGACACATTTGTAGGTATCTGTCAGGAGTCAGACAACAAACTCTGTTCCTCAAACCTGCTACTGTCCACCAACTTGCTTTATTTAAAAATAAAGTTGCGGCATTGGAGAGACTCACCCATTTCTATCCCATGCCACCACAGCAAAAACATACATGTGATGACACATGACGCAGCACACGTTTGTGAGTCGCCCCTGTGTGCATACAAACATCATAAGTGAACACATGTCCTTCACCACCCACTGAGGGTAAACGTGCTGGAACTGGTTAGATCAAGGTTGGTCATATTGTGGACCTAACAAAACTCATCTGGAAAAAGCTAAGTTGGGGGAGCTCTCAGCAAACCACCTAAACTTCAAATGTACTGAGGGGGATCAAAAAACAATGGAAAGAAATTATCGTTCAGCCTTTCAGCCTTTTATCACATAAATCAAATAAAGCACGTATTCCACGCAGGCACAAGGCCACAAATAAACAGGATTAATTAAACATTTCATTCTGGGAAAAAAAGCATCAGATTTTTATATTAATCAATAGCAACAACAAAAGGGAAAGCTATGACTGGCAGACACCGAAGTCTTCAGAACCTGTGTTTCAGAGGCAGGAACAGATCTACATGTTTCTGGGCAAGACTTGTGGTCCACTTGGTTCAGTCTGACAGGGCGTTTAACCTGAGCAAACACTCTGTTCAAGTAATCGCTTGCAGAGAAGCACACATTCAGATCCATTGATGTATACTCTTAACATTTCCATTTGTCCTAATATTGAAACTTTTCTTGATGAAAAGCATGGAAAATACCATTTTATATTATCTCATTGTTAGGCTCGAGGTGTTGCACAAATTTAAATAGATCAAAAAACTTATCGTTTCATAACAGTGGCTATAAAGAAGAAACGGCCACAAAAAAATCCATTGGTAAGTAAAAACATTGTGACCATATTAAAGTCAAATACAGCTTTGGAAATGTGGAAGCCATGGAAGACTTTATACCCACAGAAACTTTAATTAGAAAAAAGCCAGAGGCAACCCAGACCAAGGAAGCAAGAAAACCAAACATTCCAAAACAAAGCAGAACAACACGAAACAGACAAAAAATAACTGAGAAATAAGGGAAACCCCTAACTTAAATAAGAATCCTAAACAAGTTGCAAATAAAAACAATCACGCTAAAGAGAAAATAACAGAAAAAGCGTCCGCATAGTCATCAAACAATGGACAAGTCTGCTGCTGAGCCTTAACCAGCAGGGCTTTCACATTCGTTCAGTATTTACTGATCGGGCAACTCCAACAATAAGAGACTCATCATGTTTAAGTTATGTGTCTGACTGCAGCTAAACTGCCTTATAACTATGTTCCAAAATCACGATAATGTTTTGTAGCTGGACGATGCTGATAATAAGACGATGCATATCAATAAGCTCTGCATTAAATATAGTTACCATGGGTGGCTGCGATCATTGATTTCTGCCAACAGCACATGTTGGCAAACATTTTTTTAAATCTTGACACACAACAGTCCTTTTCAAATTCTCTATCATACTGGCCTTATCCCTCCCTTCAGTGCACATTCATGGTTAAAGGCAGAATTGGGTCGGGTCAAGCGGAGGTCAGTTGGCACAAATACACGGGTTTGTTTTTTTTTTTTAATTCATGTGCCATTTCTTCCTAATGCCTCTGGGACATTGGTGGTGGTCTCTGCTTGTGACCCTGGCACTTTTTAGGGTACCCTCTGACATGGTCCAGTGCATTTTGCCCATGTGCCATGAGTGGCCTCACCTTCACAACGCCTGCCATCCCCGGTGTAGCCCGGCCGGCAGGTGCATTTGAATGACGTCAAGGTGTTCTGACAGATGGCATCTAGGTGGCAGTTGTCCAAGTCCTTGGCACACTCGTCCACATCTGTAAGGAGACAGGAAAGCAAAAAGGGAAGGAGAAGGATCCAGAAAGATGGAGAAAATGAAAGACAGGCAAGGGAGAGAAGAAGAGAGAAGGAGGAAGGATGAGAAGAGAGCAAAAGAACGTGGAAAGGGGAGGAAAAGGGACAGAACATGGGAAAAGAAAGATACAGGGGAGATGTTATATTTTCACAAGGTGCTACAACACAGCTGATAGATTATGTTTAGATGTATTCTCTTATAAACAGAAAATGTTTTATGGAAGAGAGCAATGCTTAACGGGCAAGCCAAAGATTATGTGTATTTATACATTTTTTAAATAAAATGACAAATAATGAAACAAACAGTTAATTAATCAGGAACAGACAAGACATCTGTTGCAAATTGGCTCTCAATATTGATCACCACACACACACACACACACACACACTCACACACACACACACACACACAACAGGCAAACTCAACCAAGAAAGTATTAATCACTGCCTCCACCCCCCACACACAGGTTTCACCATTTATGATTACTCATGCACATGACTATGAGAAAACCAAAGAAAAAAATTTCAATAATGAACCAAGATAAAAGGAGCTGACCCTTGTCCTTATGAAAACAAAAACCCAGTCGAATCACACAAAAGTAAAGCTCTACAAAATTCCACACTTGTCAAGATCATGGGGAATGAGAGCTTTTCTCACATGCTGAGCCAAAACCCACAGTGACCGTGGCGACGCCCTCAGTGGTGTGGCCCAGCACTGGGCATTTCTCCACTTTACCACCATTCAGGAGTCAGAGGAAAGAGGAACGGGCAGACCACCAACCTTTTACAGTACATGTCAAAACTTGTTAAAAGGAAAAGTGAAAGATTCAGTGCAATTCTGAGGGACATTCAACTCACAATAAATCAGAACCACCATGTACAATTCTATCTTATTACTTGTAAAATCCACCTAAGGGGATAAAAGCTTGCTTGCTGAGTCAGAGGTTAATGGTTCTCACCGGAATGGTCCAACTCAGGACCATACACCATTTTCATCCTTTAAGACAAAGATGGCCCAGCTACCACTCCAATGCAAACTAAACAGAGGGACAGTGGCAGCTGCACAGCTAAGTGAGATGACTACACATCTGGATGAAAGACCTGTGCAACTAATCAGGATGTCTGAGCGAGCATCTGACTGAGACATCTGTGCATCCGGCTGCGACAGCCGCACATCCAGCTGCCACAGCTGCACATGCAGTGGAGATGGTTGTGGGCGCGTGTGCAGCTGCTGCTAAATGTTTCTGGCAGCTGTTCTGTCCAAGGAGGAAGAGTAAGGAGGAATGCAGTCAAGTGGAACTAGTTCTGAAATGTGGTCCATTATAAATAATTCACATACAGTATGTACAGTATTCATTACGACAGATTAAAAAAGAATAATCTTCTTGTGTTTCATGCAAGTATTGAAGCAGTCACCATAAGCGCTGCATTATTACAGACATAAACTGAGCACCGATTACACGTCTGTGACACTGGAAAAAGACACGCTGCATGTTAACGTTGTGTTTTCAGCCCAAGGTAGAGAGACCTTGGAAACCACACAGAAGCATGAAACAAACACTCAGTACCCCTGGGACAGACACAAGTACAGAGCAACCCCAAGAGGACTCTCAGTGCCAGAGCGCTGAGACAAAGTAGAACAAAGGATGCTTTCTGATTCTTTCTTTCCCTTTCCATTGGTTTTCCCAGCAGGATTGTTGATCTTCAAAATCAGTCCTCTGGATTGTCAGGGACACACGACAGAACGCAGTCTGCATAGGCTCGGGAGAAAAACCAGGAAGCCTGACACACTTCAAAAGGCGGCTCCTCAGGGAAAAATGGGTATGACTGATTGGCCTAACACAGGTGGCATGCAAGGTGAAAGAAAGGTGTTAAATATGAGCATAATGTGCAACTGGTAGCAGTAGGTAAAGAAGAAAATTGAGTTTTAATTCAAATTGCGTACTTTAATTAATGAAAATAATAAAATTTGTATAATTTCTCTAAAAAGATATCTGGTGTGTGTGCCCTGTGGTGGGTTGGCGCCCCGCCCTGGGTGTCCCCTGCCCTGCGCCCTATGTGCTCTGGTATGGGCTCCAGGTTTCCCCGCGACCCTCACCGGGAATAAGCGGTTAAGATGATGGATGGATGGATGGATATCTGGTGAAGGTGACTGTACATTTCGACTATGCAAACGTGTGTGTCAGCGCACACACATGCATTACTCACTATACTCTGCCTAATGCTCTGTGTTTCCAGGAACAGGAGCTGGATCATCGCTAGCCTGACTGGATAAACAGTTACGGTCAAACGCATGGATGGACAAATGAATGAATGAACGGATGGAAGAATAGATGGATGAATTTTTCTGAAATAAACAAATAACAGATGTCTGTCTATGCTTAAGATCAAATAGCAGAGAAGTGGATATGAAGCGTCCTGTTAAAACACCTGCGTGATTCTGCATGATTAAACAGACAAAAGAAGGCTGCCTCTGCAGAAATAACAAACATCTCAGAAACAAAGACCGCCAGCCATCAGTCCCAAGGAGCACAAGAAAGCATTGAAAAGCCCTTTCAGTGTCCCTGCTCTAACAAGGAACTCAACACAGAGGCTTGAAAGGAAAGCGCACTGTCACTCGAAGCCAGACGAAATAAACAAAAGCACCACGGAAAAGAAGGCCTGGGCTAAAAGTTTCAGAGTGTGACACTTGCCAGTGAGGGTACACTCAGATGGCTTGACTCTGCCTGGCTCCCCTGTTGTCATTTCTGCTTCAAGTATTACTCAGTGTTCCAGTAAAGATAAACAGATTGTGTGGAGCTGGGGAAGCGCACTCAAGGAGTCTTCCAGAAAACTCATACAGCTAATGTTACGCAACACTACACCGTAAGGCACAAGGACAGTTCATGCATTATTCCCTCGTGATACAGACCTGTTATGGGGTGTTGCATGTTTCTATTATATGTTTCTCTGCATGTTCTGCAATCTTCTGGATGACAGAATGCTCATTTCTGTCTTTATATGCACAGACACTGCCTGTGACAAAGGTCTAGTGCTGGCTCAACTAAATGCTTGACAACACTGTAAGCAGGAAACATAGTTTGGAGGAAGTGTCCAAACATCTGCATGCAAATCAAAAGCGTTTTAGTCTAAACTGAATGAGCTTTATACACTGTCACAGTTTTGAGGATTCCAACATAAAGTAAGTGATAATCTATGATATGGTCTCAGTTCAATTTAAGGACTCAAGATTTTGAGGATCTGACAAAAACATCAGGGAAACACGGGACACCGTTTATATACACTGATGTTTATACAAGAAAAAGCACAAATATAAATATAAAGCCCTTTATTGTGTAATAAGGGCCTCTGTCATTGTTGCCTTTAAAAATGGGAAACAGATTCAGGAAACAGTGGTTTAGAACCAATGCTGCTGGCTGATCTGAACCCAGCACACAACGCAAGCAATTCTGACTTCAAACCAATTATGCCTGCCAGCTGCACTGAAAACAAACATCTGGATGACAAGAAACATAGACAAAACAAACAATCCTCAACAATTTCATAAAACTGACCATAAAAACCCAGCAACTCTAAGCAAATTAGCCTCAGAAAATGTGAGTTTAAAAATCTTTCTGGGTCCTGAAAAATAAATAAATAAATAGCCTAACGTTGGTGTCTTTCACACGCTCTGAAGCCTAACGAACATTTCAACGTTTCTCCAGAACAAACCAAGCAATTAAAAAAAAAAAAACATCTTCATAGAGAAACTGCATTTTTGTTAAGAAATTTACAGACAGTATTTATGAAGACATTTTAACAACGTATAAACATTGCTCTATAAAGCAGAAAACATGCACATAACGTCTCAGTCACGGTATGGTAAGAACCATGAGTACCACAGGCTTCTTTCATTGGTTACCATTATTTCAAATTTTTTACATGGATCAAGCCAGACAGTTCCAACGTTAATTCTGGTTTCAACACACTAGGACTAAAAGGCACCAACAGACTGGATTCTGTCCTTATGTAGCTACCTCGGGGAATTTTATGCACAGTAAGCATACCTTACCTGTTTAGAAAATATCTGTATGCATTTATATCATGATGTTGTTCATAGTTCAGTGGCAGGATCCATCCTGTATTAGCACCCTCATGGCCATGTATTCTGCTTACTCAAACATGATGTCCATGCTGTTCCCAGACACACAGACCCAGGCCTAGGGCACACACTTCACAGGAAGGTAACTTAGCAATGCAGGCTCATCAACCGCTAGTTCACTTACAAAGTCAAAAAGGAGGTCTAATTTAGAAAGAGGACCAATACTAAAATATTGGAAATATCAGTTATAACTCAATTCCATTGTAAACACTGTTTCAGTTATCTAGTTTTTTATTCCACATAACCATCTACATCAACATTTTCTCTTCTTGCTTAATTATGAGCGCACTACAAAGGATGTAGGTGTTTGTAAATGTTTGGTTAGTCCTCTGTAACTTATCTTGGATAAGATGGAAAGTAAATTGACACAAAAGGCCATAAAAGTGTCACAACACACACTTTAAACTTTAAATGGCATTACTAAGTGGTAACAGGGCGCTGTTGAGCTGTACATTGAAGATCTTTGCTTTGCAGCCCACACACCACTGTCTCTGTTTGTCCTCTGAGTACCTCTCCTTGTCAACACGCTTGAAATGTTCACCAAAATCAATTCGTCAGCAGTGCCTCCCCTCTTGACTCCCTTCAAGCACCATGACTTCCAGCTGCTGCCATCTCATACGGCGTAACAACTGCTGACAAACGATTTGGTACCCGGTTAGGAACCCATTGTCCAGACAACACAGCATCTGCTCCCGCAAACTGGTTCCTTCATCTTTAATAACTGGCTTTGTGTGTTCAGCAAAAAGTGTAGGGTAAGAATTAGGAGCACCAAAGCGTCAGGAGGCAGCCTAAATGTCATCTACAAGGGACAGAGTTTCCAACAGGAGGCAGCCTCAATGTCGTTTACAAGGGACAGTGTTCCTGCAGGAAGCAGCCTCAATTTCGTCTATAAGGGACAGCATTCCTGCAGGAGGCAGCCTCAATTTCGTCTATAAGGGACAGCATTCCTGCAGGAGGCAGCCTCAATTTCATCTATAAGGGACAGCATTCCTGCAGGAGGCAGCCTCAATTTCATTTACAAGGGACAGTGTTCTTGCAGGAGGCAGCTTCAATGTCCACAAGGGGGCAGTGTTTCTGCAGGAGGCAACCGCAATATCATCTACAAGAGGGTTCAGACAGAGGAAAAATGGCCAGAATTGTGTCCCTTCCCATGACTGGTGATAAGGCTATGCACCTGATACAATCATAGGTGGCTGTTTTGTGAAATTCACAGTCATTGGTGAATAAAAAAGGAACAAACACAGAAAAATGCTGCCATAGTAATGGATCACCAGGCCCAACTTAACCAACACCTGAGGTAATGAACACCAGCTGATCTCAGATGTTCTGGTCGCTATAAGAGGTCTGGCTGTGTTTTCTTTTTTATAATGTCATCAAACTTTGTTATTTGGTGGCACAGCTCCTGTCATACATATGAAATAATACTAAAAATATATATATTTTCAGTTACTGGGGTCTTGTCCTTGAAATGGCACACCTCATAGCCAGAATTTTCATAACATAATTGTAGTTTTTCCATCTTATTTAATCTTGTTTCATTTCGCACTGAATATTTGTAATATTTATGAGAACATGAACGCTGTAGAGCCATTTCCAACTAATTGCTTCCTGCATGAAACAAAAACCCCTAACATGTTCTCTTTGATAATAAAATGTAATTTATTAACAATACAGCCCATTCACTACAAAGATATTCTGAATTAAATAAAAGCTGTACGTATTTCTATTACATATAAACAATGCATGCATATTTGATCTCTTGTCGCTACTGTGCTAACATCTGATATGGAGAGAGAGAGCGATCGAGTGTTTGTGTGACAGAGAGAAGAATAGGCTCATTTTTAGTTCAGTCTGTTACACTCCATACATTAATAAAGTTTAAGGCATATAATGAATTTCCTATAAATAGTTGTTCTTTCTTACAGAGAGTAGGTCTCTGATAATCAGAGCTGTGGATGATATTTTTAAATGCATGCTGAATTCATTAAGATGACTATATCAGACAGATTTCTGTGGGTTTAATAGCTGTGAAACCAAACATGTGTGCCTTCCTCAGGGCCCATGTTTTACTCCAATCCATTGGTTTTTTTTTTAACTTGTTTCTTGTTTTTCTCTTATTCCAATTTAAAAAAGGTCATTTATTCTTATTAAACGAATTTACAAATCTGGCTTTGTATTACCCACTCATAAACACAGCCATTTGTAAACAAGTCCCGGTGCTCTTTGCTTAGCACCAGTACTGGTCATTTTAAACCTGGGTTTTCCTTTGCGTGCAGTGGCACAAAAAATACTATGTGGAATTCACAAGCTGACTCCAAGTGGAAACAATGACAGGCAGAACATTAATGTCCCCTTCAGCATGGAGGTTACAGAGGGTCATGGCAGCACTACAACAGCTCTGAGGCCTGCCTATCAGCGACTTGCAATTAAAACAAAAAAGTGAATAATAATGAAATTGGACTGTAGGTCCAATCTTCATGGTGAGATTACGACACATAGATTCATGGGCTCTAAACACATGAAAATATTGTTCGAACCAAGCCTTGCCCTACCCCACTACTATCACCAATGTAGCAATGCAAACTCTGCCCATCTGACATGAAGGCTCACCCACAGCAGTGTATTGGACAGTGCAGAAAAAACTCCAGAACTGCAGCTCTTGTGGGTTGTTCCCATATTGTACTGGTCAGGACCTACCAAAAGTGGTACAAGGAAAAAAACCAGTGAACTGGCGACAGGGTCACGGGCAGCCAATGCTTATCGATGCAAGTTGGGAGTCACAGGTGGACCATGTAGTCCGATCTAATAGAAGAACTACTATAGCTCAAATTGCTGAAAAAGTTAATGCTTGTTCCAATGGAAAGGTGTCAGAACACACAGTAGATCGCAGTTTGTTGTGGATGTCCAATACACTGTCCAATACACTGTTGTGGGGCTGCATAGCTGCAGACCAGTCAGGGTGCCCATGCTGACTCGTGTCCACCATCAAAAGTGCCTACGATAGACACATGAGCATAAGAACTAGACCATAGGATGTGCTGGAAAAACAAGTCTGATCCATGGAGGCCCCAATTCGTAACTTACAGGACTTAATGATCCTGCTACTAACAGCTTGGTGCCATACGGCATACCTTCAGAGGTGTAGTGAAGTCCATGACTCGGTGGGTCAGGGTTGTTTTGGCATCATGAAGAGGGACCTACTCTTCTATTAGGCAAGTAGTGATAATGTTATGGCTGATCAGTGTATATGAAGGCATAAACAGTCAGACACACACATGCATTCATCATCACACAATGATGCATACATGTTCTCACAAACATTATCTGACCATCTACACCTTCGACACCAACAAGCAAACAGTAACTACCAATTACACCTAGGACTGAAAGCTGGAGGCCCCAGCAAATGAGATGAACATGCTCAGACAGCTATAACTCAAGAAACATGTTTGATTCATGCTTCAACTAGACTATCCTGAACAACATAAAAATATATGAAATCCAAAATATCATCAATTTTTATGTGGGGCAAAACACATTAATCAAAAGAACGTCTGTGTCCATCTTTGTTAGTCAATCTTGACCACACATTGGTGTCAAGTCTGTATCGTTCAACATTGACCACAGTGTCAACCAGTATTGATTATAACAGTGTTTTATATAATGGTACGTAATTGATGCATACAATATATATTCATCTGCCAAACATTACCTCTAGAAATAATCAAATTAAAATTAAGAAACCCACAAACCAAAATGCACCACACTAGTAAAGTATCTGATTTGTAAAACCCTGCTTGTCTAATTAATCTACAAAGGGGACTAACAAACATCAGACAAATCTGTAGAAACTGTATTTCCTTTCTTCAAACTCCAAAGCAAATAGCCGAAGCAGCAGTGAGCTCAGCGGGAGGGAGATTAAGCATGTTGTCAAATGAATCCATTAGTGCTTTCAGTCACAAGGCTGGAGAGCTTCTAACAGCTCCCATCCTCGGGTGAAGCCCACTTGTTCCTTTTTACTTCTGCGGCGGGACACACGCTCAATATTCTGGAAATGCGGCTACTTGGGCATGTGTAGGAGAGTGTGTACCAGATAGTGTGTTAGCACCTAGGACAAAGAGGCATTAGTGACCTCACGTTTAGCTCATCCAAGTCCCAGGACAAGCTGAACTAACCATGTAAATAGTAGGATGTGCAGAAGTAGGTGGCACACAGACGCAAAGTAAAGGCCCTACAACGTTAAAACGAAAAGCATATTCTGTAACTTTTGAAGACACGTCCATTTTCACATAGCTCTGTCCATCATAGGAAAACATATGGATTTTCAAACCACTAACTATGCTGAGGGTTGTGTGGGACTGGATGCTTATATCACTTAACACAGGCTGCAAGACAGAGTAAACCTTGGACCAGCATAAATTAAGTGTGTTGCAGAGCTCTCACACACATTAGACTGTAGAAGGGTCCACAATTGCAAACTCCATACAAACAGTCAATGGCCACATTCAAACTGACATTCCCAAAGCTAGAAGGCAAGACCAGCTGAGCCACTGCTCATCCAAAAAAAAAAAAACACTTATGCCCTTAATGCATTTTTCATTGTATCCCAAGGGTCATAAAATGAGAAACAAGTTTATTTTTCATATAAAATGCTGGATTCCTCTCCAAACCATGATTTAAGAACTTTCTACATGAATAATTCTGTTTAAAAAAATACTAAATTAATGTCTGTGGATCACAGTGCAAAATTTTAAGAAATCCTAATACAGGACAGTCCCAAAACATTCATAGTGTTATCAGTGTCAGAACATACAAAACATACTGATGGGCTGAGCTTTAAATTCTAACTATACGGAATGCGTCAGACCTTCCATCACTTTTAATGGTCTGGGCATGAACCAAAGGGAGAAACTGGCTAAAGGAAGAATGTTGACCCACCTACATACAGAAAAATGCATAAGAAAGAAAATGGATGGTAACTGAGCAGCACCAAACTGCACACTCTCTATTCTTTTCCATAACACACTAGGATGCAGCTATATTGCAGTTAAGTATTCTGGTGTTTACCTTGGTTAATGAATGAGAGCAAATAACACAGTGTTAAGCATAGCACTCAAAATAAGCCATTCCTGTTTTTATTTCTTTGAGAGATTGCATCTGAAATTAAGTAATATCCACTCACATGTTTTAGATATTTTCAAAATCTGTGTGCTTCTCAGTCCATATCTGGAAACATATTCCCTCAATGGCTGCAGTACCAAAATTTCCACATTGTAGTACCACATATCATCAGTGGCTAAGATGGTATTTCAGCCTAAAAAAGCCTTTTAACTGTGAATTTTATTGCCTGAAATTTAGCTGTTTTAATGATACTGGCAAAGCACAAAAAAGTTATAAAACATGCTAAATATTAATTGCCAAAAGGTGTTCAGATAAATAAAAAACCTGCTCTTGTGAGCCTCAGATCAAAATGCCATCAGTCATCTTTAACTTTTTTTATAAATGTAAAAATCATCATGTGGAATGCAGACTAAAAAAATACATTATGGATGCACACAGTCATTCTGTCTTTCTGGGGGGTGGAGGGGTGGAGCAACAGCCTCAAAACACCATGTGGTATAAATGTAACATTTTCTCCCCAGGCCATGGAAACAGGTGGTTATACAGGAGTAATAACTCCTGCGTGAGTCTCACATTACCACCAGCGCTGTGGCACCATGCAGACCCTCTGAGGTCCATTCTCATTTATTACATCTGCTCATAAACACAGAGTCCTGTTGTGCCAAGAGTCCTTAACTGTTCAGCAACCTGGTTACAGAAGCTTGTCCACAGAATGAAGGACACCCAGAGGCCACAGAAAAACATCCCTGACAAAAAGTGATAATGGCTCCTATTATCATAAAATTGCAGGAGATAGTAATGCAGTGAAAATGAGGACTATGAACCCGTGTGAGGACTGCACTGAAACCAGGCAAGATGCTGACATCACAGGCTGCTCTTTCATGAACACTCTGAAATTCAGACAACATGAAAGATTTCACTCTGAAAACTATACACTGTAGGGCTGCTCTACCCTAAATTAAAAAAACTTTAAGTACACCCTCTTTCCACCCCACAACCTTCACCCTGAAAATTATTTGGGGCACACAGGCAAGGTTTCTAAATAGACACTGCTCCACCCATGCAAGATCATTTCAAGCAATTCATCCATCCATCTTAACCACTTAGTCCTGGTGAGGGTCACAGGGAAGCCTGGAGCCCATCACAGAGCACAGGACAGGGGACACCCAGGGCAGGGCACCAACCCACCACAGGGCACACGCACACACAACAGGCAATTTGGACACTCCAATCAACCTAACCTGCATGTCTTTGGGCAGAAACCGGAGCACCTGGAGAAAACCCACCAAGCACAGGGAGAACATGCAAACTCCACGCACACAGACCCAAGGCGGGAACTGAACCCCAAGCCTAGAGATGCACAGCAACAGTGCTAACCACCACGCCACCTTCAAGTAATTCAGCTTATAATAATTTAATTGTTTTAAGTATATTTATACTTGGTTTAAAAAATTTTGATCTGGGGTGGCCTGAACGCTGAACAAAAGGCACAGTCCCATAAGCTGACTCCAGCAAGGAGAAATTTTTCTGGCAAACAACTCCTCTCTGCATTCAGTCATATCAGACCTTCAGCGTTCAGGCACCATGGCTGCAGTCCTAGACACTCCTGAGCACCACCGAGCACTTATTGAGGAAAATGAAGTACAATTAGAAAGCCCGAACATTGATGCCACACACATCTGGTGGTATATCCATGACTAGCATTCACAGGGAAGCCTCTGTTCGGGAGCTAAACAAAATGGTTGGTGTATGGTGATGTCAAAGAGCAGCAGTCGGTGGACATGTGACATCCTGATCAGAAAAACCAGTGTCAGCCTGCATACCTGTGTAACAGGCAAAATGATTATCTTCAGCAGGTTTCCCTCTGTGCAAAGACATTTGTTAATATAGACAGCGTGTTTCAATAATTAAATACATTGCTGTACTTTTCTATAACTGAAAAGCAAATTTTTTAACCATTAAAGTTTATCCTATATAGGACAGTTACTCTGCTGAAGAAATTCAGGTCAAGTAGTCGGGTACCTTGTGGGAAATTCCCTTCTCACATTGGAATTTGCAAGCTTTTGGTCATACTCCAGTATCTTCAACTACCTTCAACCAGTAAAAAAGTATTATTGCACTTGTCTATGAAGATTCTCAGTCATCCAGGTGAGGTTGTCTGGAGGTTTAGTCATGTCAACTGGATTTCTTTCTCACTTATGCTTAGAATCTTCCCCACTTCCATCAGACTGAAGAAGCCTTTTTGTAAAAGGTGAAACATTTCTGCGTAAATGAGAAAGAAGTCCAGTTGATATGACTAAACTTCCAGATAGTATGGCACTTAACAAGTATGACTTCTTGATTACTGCCTTGTCACCCCCTTGCAGGGAACCTCAGAGAGATTCAAGGCAGAGAAGGACTACTGACACAACACAATGCTCCTACACCAACACCAGACTACTTACATTGACTAGTCTTGGATATTGCCTAGTCTAGGAAAAGTGGTAGCACTGTCTGAATTTGTGCTCTCCGATCAAGCCAAGCATTCCAACCTCTGAAATTTGCAAAGTCTACATTCAGTCATCCATCTGCTCAATCTCACAGGCTCATTTCTAGAAAGAAGGAACATTCCAGAAGTCCCTACATGAATCCGCAATTATCTGAGGTCACAGAGGAAGAGTGAAACTTGGTCCCCAGTCGGTAGGTAAAGTAAATATTGACACTTCCAGATGGATAGCCTCAGACTCTGTCCTTGAACCTGTGGAACCCCTGATTCCTGTGACAATATGAAATGTCTGAAATGTCAGGCCAGTACTCTGCTCTTGCTCCTTGAAATAAAACCTCTTCACTAAGGCTCTTCAACCACAGCTCTTAGGTTAGAATCTTTTCTCACAAGACAACAACCTCTGCAGTATGCTACAAAGGACCTTTAATATAAATGGTATGTGGACACCTGTCGACCTAGGGAACAAAACACCAACTGTTGCGCAATTCCATACAATACCATAGCTTTCTGTGAAATTGAAAATCACGTATGAATTTAAATGCAGCCGTATATGGAGTACTGGCGACCTGTAGTGCTGCGACATCACTCTAAACGACCCGAAGCGGTAACACGACACACTCCTCTGTGTATTCCCGTTGATACGAATAACTGCTTCATTAAAACCAGCTTAAATATTATACACATACATACATATAGATAATTGATAATTATATTCAACCAGTGAAAGGATGCTGTTTTACGAATAAATAAATACATAACCTGTTTAGTTATAATTTTAACTGAGTCATAACCTGATCTACAAACATTTTTCAGACCCCTTCTTTAAAAAAGACGCTTTCAAATTACATTTGCCATTTTATTAAAATTGTCAAAAGAACAGGTTGTGCATCAAGGCGTGCTGCACGGTAATAGTCAGAGGACCTAGTGGTCCTACTGCTTATTAAAGAGCCGAAAATTGTTGACAACGGAACAATCCGCTCTGCGAGTAACATTTACGGACGTAAAATGCGCTGTTGCTGCCTTTAACACAATAACTAACTTCAGAGAAATATATACAGTAAAGTGGTGGGAACGTAAACGTATAGTTCGAGACCAAAGCCATCCTCTCAGCAAAAAGTGAAATGACTCATTTTAAACTTAAACGTCTCGGAATTAAACACAATTTTTATTGCGGCTTTCATTACTAAATTTATATTAATTAAACTTTGTGAAAAGTTATGTCTCGTGTAATTAACATTTGACCAAATATTTATGCACACGGATGTCAACCATTTATTAAATTCTTAGACGTTTTTTAATTTTGATAAAACAAACGTAAGAATCAGACTTTACTTATGACAAGACAGCTGCATGTCTATGTTCAAGAATTGATCTTGAACATTAAAAGACCTAAAAACACGTATACGTGAGTCATTAATTCAGCAAACGACATGCAACACATAAGCACACACACAAACAATATACACAGCTAAAAAAAAAATTAAAACGATGCTTGCGTTAAAGGCACCGACCTTGATTGGACGTGTTTCCTATCGCCGGCAAATGGTGTTTAACAGAGGCAACCAGGCACAAAGTTATTAATCCAACGGAAACCCGCAAGAAGTCGGGGATATACATATTATTATAATGTGCTGAAAACGATATATTTGCTTGCTGTGAGCGATGTTTTAAAGTTCACTTATGTTCAGTACATTTATTTTGCTTTTTCTCCAGGTTTCTTAAGTTCCTCGTTTTATCTGAATGGGTCGGGTAGTCATTGACGATCGACAACGCGCAGTACTTAAGAATCGGACTGACACGATCATATTCTACTCTACAGCAATTTCAACACATGAGAGGATGACTCTGTAAGTGTAAAGCCTATGGTAAAGGGGGAGGAGAGAAGATGATCCACGCTTTGCCTCCGCCACTCATCACGGTTGCTCTGCCTTTTTCTCCCTCCTCCCCACTCTTATCGGGCTGCGCGCACTAATTTCTCCTGCTGCAGGGATTTACTCAGCCGCATGTTAGGTTTGGACCATATTGTGGGGTGCCGTGGAGACGGCTTTAGGGGAGGGGGGGTCAAACGCCGGGACCAGTACAATGACTTTTCACTGCGAAAATCTCGAGCGTAGTGTTAACCATGCAAGTACTTAAACGTTGCTTCCCGAGAGAAAAGGTGATAATTTGTGAACTTCGTTACCTCGGCTCGTACAATAAAATATAGATGTTTGAAGTGCTTAATTAAGTAGGCAAGTGCGTGTATTCGCAGTCTTCTATACCGCTTCATCCTGTTAAGGGAAGCCAGGAGCCCATCCCAGGAGACATGGGCAGGGGACACCCAGGGTGGAGCGCCAACCCACCGCAGGACACGAACACACACATTATGGGCAATTTAGAGACACCAATCAACCTAGCCCGCATGCCTTTGCACTGTGGGAGGAAACCAGAGAACCCACCAAGCACAGTGAGACCATACAGATTCAAGCCCCAGGCCTGGAGGTGCGAGGCGACGGTGCTAACCACCACGCCACCGTGCCACCCGTCCCTAGACATTGTGTAATACATTTGCAGTTAGGTTTATTTCAGAAATAGTTTTCAGAACGATTAACAGTCCTTATTATACAGTCATATGAACTTTCTTTACATTACGTAGAAGCGTGTAGAATTCAATATAATTGCATTTGTTTTAAAAATATTTTAATTACGTGGTTATCTAAAGCGCCCGAAATCTTATACTACCATGTGTGATCGTTTGATCAGTTGAAGTTTACGCTTTAGTCCTACAGTTGTTTTAGGTACAACTGTCAACATTATATAAAATGCATTATATCAAAGCTGTAATCACCATCAGTTTTCTAGCGTCAACCGTGTCATCAGCAGTAGGCTACCCATGATCTTTACAATGTATAATGCTTAGATAAAATCCTATGTACATAGAAGCAATTTTAAAAATGCAGCAACAAAACACACATTCAAAAATAAATAAATAAAACTGAAGAACATGCCGAAATTACAGTCTAATATGTAAAATAACAGCTTTTAACAGTCATTCGAGTTCTGCGGTGTTAGGTATGTACAGCACAGAGAAATGAGAGTACATCAAGATGATTGCATCTTCTGGAGTTTGACGGTAAACATAACAGCCTTTAATTTTATCTGCACGAAAGGCATGATGCTAAAAGTGCAGTCTGAGACTAGCGTGTATTAGACCTACAAAAAAGAACAGCAGATAAGTTGTTGATTGTCAAGTCTCCCAATGAGTAATTAATGGGAAAGTGATTATTCACCTATATTAGTATTTAATATTTTAAAACTGTATTAAAAATACAATGAATAATAAATTGCAAGCTCCAGATAATTCAAGTTAATGAAACCAAAAAAGAAAACCTAAGCATGATTTAATTTCTAAGATTGTAACATGTATGACTGGTAAGGAAGTTAGTAACTGTTGTTTAAAAAGGTACGAAACCTAGCTTTAGCTATTTGTGACGTTTCAAGATACGGCAATGACAACAAGGTGGTGTCAGCTAACAAAAACATTGGTGAGGCAATTGACTTTAAAGTTGGCCTTCATGATGAGGTCTATTCATATTTACATTTTTAGCCTCAAACATTTTTCCTCATTGTTTGTAGCATTGTGGGCAATTATATCACTTCCTAGTAAAATCCAAGAACTGCGCGACCTCTGTTGAGAACAAGAGCAGCAACACGTACCTGAATATTAATTTGATTATAATAAGGGAGGCTGTTAACAATCTGAAGAGACCTCTGTGACCTGTGGAATGTAGTTATTACTGGAATATGACTGAAAAACTATTTTACAAGTATTTCGTATTATGATATATGATTTAATTTCTGAAATACACTGTGATTAAAGAAAAAAGGCTAACGTATGACGTACACACGTGCACTTTATGCTTTGACTGGTGCAATCCCAATGCAAGCAAATGAGATTTAAAGCAGATAAGGATGTTGTTAATGAGAACTAATACTCAGGAATTAAACATATGGTCTAATTTAAACATCCATTTCTTTGAACTCTTTGCTGGCTAGCCAGTCTCTAGTGGGCTTACATTTATTCATTTAGCAGTACTTGGATGCTTGGCATGGAGACTGCCTTGCATCAGTATCATGGACCTTTTGAATGGCGGTGGCTTTTTGTGGTACCACTGCTTGAAGAACAGATAAGATGAGAATGACACTGGAGGCACCTGATGGGTGGGCCCGTGGCTGGACTGCTGATTGACATTGCAAACCAGCTTGACTGAAGCACCAGCAAAGTGAGAGAGGGATGATAATATGGGCTGACATTACTGACAGTGAATTGGTTGGACCATTTTCAGTGGAAGTTGGATTAATTAATAATAATTAATAATGAACTCCAAACACTACTGCCAGTTTCTCGAGACTACCTTCTTCAAGGATTAGCACCAATGATAGTAAAATGATGACTTGGCCCCCTTGCTAACCTGATTTTAACCCAATTGAAAACCTGTGGGACCTTATAAAAAGGGAGATTTACAGCCAAGGAAACAGTACACATCTATGAACAGCCTGTGGGCATCTCTCTTGGCTGCTTCAGCTAAAATTGGGCACATTCACATTAAAAAACTGATAGAATCCACTGATATGAGAGTAATACAAGTGAGAGAAAGGAGGTTATACTGGCAAATAAACATATTTCCAAGAGTAAAAATGTTTTTGTTACCTGGTAAGCTACTGAATTCATTGCTGTATTTCATCATTATTATTTATAATCATGTAAAAAGTGTTTTGTTTTTGTAAAAAAAAAAAAACTGAGAAAATGTAATGTATGTCCCAGCTGCATAATAATTGTGCACATCTACTATTTGGAAAAATTATAATGTTGCATCTATTATAATGTTTTTTAAAATCTCCCAAAACACATGTGCATAATAGTGTACACAGTTATAATGTTAGTGAATAACAACTGCCCAACTAAAATTACTGTCTTGTGTAGAAATAAACTGCCTTTGTAACATTGTTATCATGTTCAGGAGAGAACAGAGGGTCAGAGGCAAGGGTTGAGTCTATTTGCATAAGGGGTTTATTATTACAAACAGGGTACAGATTTAGAAAGCAGTACAAGGCCAAGGATTTACAGAACACTGAGATAAACCTTCAACAACTGGCAAGGGATTAAATACAAGAAAGGGTTTAAATAGAGAGGAGTGGCTGATTGGACACAGGTGATGGTGATGATACAATTAACTTAGAAGCCTCAAGTGGAAAGGAATATGCACATGTAGGGAGAAAAAAGGAAGACACAGCAGCACCTAATGGCCAAAGAGGGTGCTAATGTGACAATTGTCATAACAATGCTGAATATGTTGCAATTTTGTCTATGTAGTTGGTTATGTCATTTGTCACAAATAAACACTGATGAGACAAAACATTATGACTACTCAGATTTGAAGCAATTAACTATCTTGTAACAACCGTGCATGAGACGGTCTGGGATATATTTAACAGTCTGTTATCATAGTTTGTGTATTGAATGCATTGGACATAGACAAAGGAATTTTGACAAGATACAAATGATATAAACATGGCCAGACAACAGGGTCGAAGCGAAATATTAAGGCTTGTGGGGTGCTCCCAGGCAGCTATGGTGGGTACCATCCTAAATATTACTGTGTGCCATATACACCCCTTTATGGAAATTGTATTCAGTGACTGATAGTGGCATCTTTCAGCAGGATACAAGATTGCAGCTGTAGGATTTGCTGGAATAACAAATCCAATTTGCAGCAGCTCCACCTCACAGTTTACAAAACCTAAAATACCCACTGCTAATGTCTAATGTGCCAGATACCATAGGACACCTTCAGAGGTCATGTAGAGATCACGCCAAAGCAGGTCATAGCTGTTTTGGCAACAGACGGCGCACCAACAACATAATACAGTAATGGTCAATGTTTTGGCTTCTTGGTGTATATATTTACAAATATGTATTTCCTTAAATATTTCAAACAGGGCTTTGATTAAAAAAAAAACATTAATTGTATGACATTCATGCCAAGAGTGGAATTAATGCAAAGCTTGCCTATATATGTTTCAAGATTTGCAAAACTGGTATTATATTTTGTGATCTGGTTATACTGGGCGTTTTTCAAATTGTGAGAGCTATGCTATACGCCTGAACAATGATTAACAAAAAAGCCCCCAGTTCAGTTAAGGACAAGTCTGTTTCTAAGATTTCACAAGCTGTTTGGGGTTTCTGAGCTGGTTTGTGTTCATGTTTGTTGTTTGTATAGTTCTGTAGTATGTTTCAAAACATGGCAAACCAGTTTAAAATGGCAAGCATTTTGTGTTGGGAAGGAAACAGATTCTTTTCAGTCTGAACAACCCAGCTGAGCCACTGAGTTAATCAGAATTAGTCACAATGACAGAACATGGCTGAGAGAAAAATTACACTTTTAGAAGGCTAAAAGATAATTGATTTCTTCTTGAAAAGCCCCGTTACTGAAATATTTAATTCAGGAAGTACAGGCTGTAGCAGCTGCACTGAATTAAATAAAGGAACAAGTACTTTTAATCGTGCAGATATAATATGTTCACCTTTTGACCTTTCTATTATTGCTACTTTAGTGCAGGTTTATGTCTTTTAATGTTTTATGACTGGTATCAAAAGTGTTGCCAAAATACAATGTTGAAGTCAGAGATTGTTTCATGTCACAGATTCGGTTTTAGTCCTGCCAATATAATGAGTCTAAAATTTAGTCAATCAAAGAGAGAAAAAAGGTTAACCCTTTTGTAGTCTTAACATTTTGTATACTTCCCTTGTCCTAGGGGTCAAAAATGACCCCCTTCACTAAACCCATAAAATTAAGCAGCTTAACTGAAATTTAATATTCACATTTGTTTTACACAAAGTAACATCCTATCGTTCATTACAAACTTTGGGAATATCTGGGTTTTCCCTCTTCACAGTTCAGAAAGACTGTATTTAATCAGTGGACACTGCTCATTTTTATTATAAAATACCTTTCATGAGTGTTCAATGTTAAAGTAGATGTTTATCACTACTACTATTGTTTAAGGTACTGCATAGGTGTAAACATTAATTATTAGCAAGACAGAGCACATGGCTTATACACTTATACACTTATAGCCCAAGAAAGTAGCATATATGTGCTGCTGAGTAGTTTTGATGTAGTTACTAACATCAAGTTCACCAGAGAGGAGACAAAAGACAACAGGTTGGCCTTCCTGGACTGTGCAGTTCTCATCGGGACCAATGGGAACCTAGAAGTTGAAGTTTACCAGAAAGCCACACATACAGATCAGTACCTGTTGTTTGACTCCTACCATCCACTGCAACACAAGTTAGGGGTCATCAGGATGTTGCACCATAGGGCAGAAAACATCTCCACCTCCACAGAAGGTAAGAGGAAGGAGGACAGACACCTGAAGACAGCCCTTAAAGTCTGTGGATGTCCTAAGTGGGCCTTTTACAAGGCATCTTCTGGATACATTAGGACCAACACGGATAAAACTGACACCAAAAACCAACGGAAGAATCTCGTCATCCCTTACGTGACCGGAGTATCAGAAAAACTGTAAAGGATTTTTGGAAAACACCAAATACCAGTGCATTTCAAACCCTCCAACACACTAAGACAGAGACTCGTCCACCCTAAAGACAAGACACCTAAACAGAAGAGGAGCAATATAATATATGCCGTCCAATGCAATGAAGAATGTTCAGAACTCTACATTGGAGAAACGAAACGACCGCTACACAAACACATGTACCAACATAGAAGGAGCAACTAATCGGGACCAGAATTGGCAGTCTACCTCCATCTGAAAGACAAAGGACACACATTTGAGGATGAGAATGTCCACATTTTGGACAGACAGGATAGATGGTGTGAGAGAGGAGTGAAGGAAGCCATCTATTTACAAATGGAGAACCCTTCGTTAAACAGAGAAGGAGGACTGAGACACAACCTGTCTCCTATTTTTCATGCTGCCATTTCATCCATCCCATGGAAAATCAACACCTTTTCACATATCCATCAGTAGGGCCATACCTAACAAATACACCCCTTTATTTCAGTCACTGGTCGCCATACGTAACGACCCCCTATTCTTTACGACTCTAACCTCACCTTTCTTACACTAATGAGTCTATTCAGGAATGGGTGTGGCCTGCTACATTGATAGGTATATAGTAATAGAACCTTCCCCACTTCCATCACACTGAAGAAGACTTTTGGTAAAAGGTGAAACATTTCTGCATAAAGGAGAAAGAAGTCCAAGTAACATGACTGAACTTCCAGATAACCTCACCTGGACGACTGTGAATCTTCATAGACATTTGTGCTGTTGTATTTACAATGGATGTTATGTTTGTATTGCATTACTTGGGCTTAAACAGACACTGAAAAGTTTTTTGAGCAAATGTTGTAGACGTTACGAGGTTATAAAACGCACAAATCTGGATGTTTGGGGTCCTCTAGTGGTATTACTGATGAAAGTGCAGGGCGATTCCCTTCGAAATAATTAAGCTTTCGTAGTTTCGAAGAATGTATTAGCACAACCTAATGGTTAAAAAATTCTTTTTGCATTAGAAGTTCACGAGTTTGTACCCTTGTATTACAAAGTTTTGTTTAATTCTGTTTGGTTCTATGTGTGTATTTATGTATTGTCCAGTAAACAATTATGGTGTAAATACATTTCAATCGAAAACGCTTACTTATATGCAGTATAAAGTTATTGTATAGCTGAGGTCATTTAAACGAAGATATTTTATTTACCTTGATCATTTTTCTGTGGAAACATTTGTCATTTTCTGTGGAAACACCCGGTGTGAACCGCGTGTTTCATTCGATAAAATATATTAGTTGTTTTTTAGTTGTATTACAGATGGAAAAACATTTCAATCATGTGTCTCTTGATACGGGGGCACACACGTCGACAAAATTTGAACGCATACAACACCAACCTACGTGAATGTTTCCGGTCAACTGGTGAATACAAACCTTTTCACCTTAAGTATAATTTTGATATAGTCACGTATTTTGTATGTTTCCGTTGTGCACAATGCATTTTAAACAAATACACAGTTTTGCAACACAGTTTATTTTTATTTTGTTAATTTTAATCATATTTGTTTATTTATGCATTGAGTGGGGGCGGGGTTAGTAAGGTAAAGGGGAGGGGTTACACCGTTTGTTTTAGTTCAATCTTTGACCAGACCATATTTGATTTTAAACCGGGTAAAATGAAATAGTAGTAATGTTCAAACTAAACCAGAAAAATAACAGGTCAAGTTTATGCATGCATATGTCTCTTATAACTACTTGCATATTTATGAACAAATTATTATTATGTAATCATGTCATTTAAACATTTATTCAGTAAAAATATAAAACAATTCCCCCCTTCAAGGCATTGGTTTAGTCGATGTTTGAACAGCGTGCCTGCTGCTCGTTGTCAAAACAGAGAAATGTATATTTTTGAATACAGTATGCGGCATTTGTAACAAGTCGTACGGATTACTAAGCGATATTTCATCATTGTTTAAATAACTATAGGACTGGTAAATTTTATAAATTAAATATACTTTCATTTATACATATACGGTAGAGTGCAATAAGTTTACTATTTAAAATTAGTTTGTATGCGGCTTTTGGAAAATAATACAACATAAACATAACTGTATTGTGTTATTTTTTTAAGAATTGTTATTCACGCTATTTATCTAAGTAACGTTAGTTATGAAAATGCAGATAGATAGATTTGGAAGGTAATACAACGTGACTAGAGGGAAAAAACTGAATGCCACAAAGCTAGTTTTTTTTTCAGACGCTTAGTAATCAGTTACATGTTTTCAATTCAATACAATATATTGTGTTATATATTGCTGTACCCTTTCGGTAGTTACAGTACAGATGCCTAACAAGGACAATGCCGAAAAGCCAGATGCCAAGCAGGAGTTGGATTTACCCTGGCTCCAACTTCCCGATTCACCAACAGGTACGTAGAGAATTTCACACAGACAGAACTGTGCAGAGGAACCTGTAACAGAATATTTATGTAGTTTAACTCGTTTAAATGCACAAATACACTCGATTGTGCAACGACTCTTATCTTACTAAATCTTATGGACGTATAACAAATTATATAAATATTTGGCATATTTATAAAGTTTACTACTGTGCTTTAGTATGCGTATTAGGTATGTCGTATAACCTACAGTTTTGCTGTTAAATGAGCTGTTTTTGTGTGCACGTGCAGGCAGTCCTCCCAGACAGCATCCTTTTTCGGATTCACAGGAGGTAGAGCGCTGCATGGCTAACCTCACCCTGGCTCATGAGATTGTAATCAACAGGGACTTCCGCTTCAAGAAATATGAGCCACCGAAAGACAGGTGTGTCAAAAAATAAATATTTGTCCTCTAAGAGTTTATTTACTATACCATACGTCAATATTGTATAATGTTTTTATTAAAAGTGTTCACAGCAGTCTTTTAGGTGCTACACATAATAGTTTTAACTTGTGGAAAATAATGTCAACCAAATCAACAGGGGTTCTTTTTTGTTTTTGTTAAAGCTTGGAAGAAAAGGTGAAAGCAGTTGTTCACCAGGCATTCTGGGATAGCCTTCAGGCTCAGTTGTCTTGCAGTCCACCAGACTACACCCATGCAATAATCTTGCTGCAGGAGGTGAAGGATGTGAGTAATGAGGGCCCATCAGCAGTGCCACTTTGTGGCACATTAAATACGTTCGCTGATTGACCTTCCACAGGGTTGCCAAATTTTCATGCTTTCAGTGATTCAGGAAGAAATACAAGATAACTATGCTATTTTCAGTTGTTTTGCCAGTATATGGTGCCCAGTCACGGATTATTTAAAATAAGGACGTGCTCATGGACTGCATTTTTTGAATTGTGCAGTTCATTGTGTCTATATTCTGTGTTTATTACATCAGACTAGACTGAGGAGTATAGCAAAGGTTGAAAAGTGCTACCTAGAATATATCTGTAACCAAGGAAATTAACACTTTGGTATGTAAACTTGACAGGCATGTTTTTGTGTGTTTCTGCCCAGTTGTGTTTATGATGAGCAAATGATGGCACCTTTCTCTGTTTCCCATCAGACACTTCTGTCCCTGCTGCTTCCTGGGCACGTGCGTCTGCGGGCCCAGCTGGAAGAGGCATTGGACATGGCACTGATACGCCAGCAGGCCGAGCATGGGGCTCTGGACCTGCACCAGCTTGGTGCCTATGTCATCACCACCATGGCATCCCTGTGTGCCCCAGTTCGCGACCCCGAGATCTTTCGACTTCGGGCTCTTGCTGAGCCTGTGGATGTATTCAGGTGGGGAGTGCAGAGCTTGTTACAGAAGGTGTCATTACTGTTGTTTCAAGGTACAGGGCTACTAACATGTATCAGGTCCTGGTACAGACTACAACTCCCTGATTTTTCAAGAAGGAAAATTTCTACTTCTGTAATGAATACATACATTTACATTTTTAATTTGTAATATATATATATATATATATATATATATATGATTTTTCACACTTTGGCAATATGGAGTGTTTTCTGCAGATCAGTGATATAAAATTCCCTGGTTGTAAATACTACAAAATGCAGGAAAATCCAAGGGAGGTGAATAGTTAGGGAAGAAACCTTATTTTTTAAGTAATAATTTAACTTGTTTTAGTGTGATTAGATTTTCCTTGTAAGCGCACAAACCGTTTCCTACTGTTACTCAGAGAGATCCTCCGTGTTCTTGGCCTGATGAAGATGGATATGGTCAACTTCACTGTGCAGAGTCTGAAGCCACACCTCCTCCACCAGGCTGTCCAATACGAGCGCTCAAAATTCCAGGCCATCCTTGACAGGCAGCCAGGTTAGCCAGCAATGCTATGGGAATGGAATGTAACTATCCTGAAACAGTGACTCAGGGTCATAATCATTGGCTCTTTAGATTATGACTCTCACCATGTTTGCACATAAAAACCCTATACTCTTTGGGGAGGAGTCTAAAACAAAGACTGGCTGTTTTATTAACGATTACATTTGGAAACTTGTGTATTTATGCTTTTTTTGATTAATTTTTTAACTGAGTCTGAGATTGATTAATTACTAACAGCTGGTTTCACTTTTATGATTTTCATTACACTTGATGTGCTTTCTGCAGGCTCTTTAGACAATACCACTGCTTGGCTGGAGAGGGCAGTACAGGATCTTAAAACTGAAAGTCAAGGACAGTCCACGGTCCCTCCAGGGGCAAACTCTACCTTAATCCCTGTGAGCCCCAGTGCTGCTCTGAACCGGGCTTATATCCACCTGTTAAACTGGGAATCTGACAGCAAGTACTATCCTGAGGTATGAGTGTAAGGGGAGCAGCAGTCATTGTGCTGAACTGAGTGGAACCTGCAGCACAGTTGCCACTTTAGAATAGAGCAACTACCGCAAGCATGCATCTCTCTCCGTATTAAGTAAACATCAGGTTATAATGTTAAGGCAGTGTGATTTATATACAGTTCAAACCACTAGCAATTTTTTCCTTGGGAAACAGCGAAATATTTTTAATTTTACTTTTGTCACAACACTTTATTGTATTTAGAATAAGTTCTCACTAAAGGAATGTGCACCTTTAGTATTTAAAATGGTTGCGGTTAATTAAACTATGACAGCTATATCAAATCAAAGTAGGCTCAGCTTCCTCTGGTTTTATTCTGGTCCTACAGACAGTTCAGATGGACCAAAACCGAATGGAGTTGCTGGGACAGGCTAAGCAGAGCCTGGTGCTTGAGGCTGCAATACTGCTGGTGACCAGCACCCAGTGTGTGGGCAGTGTGTTCTCAGGGCCTCGGTTTGTAGGTAAACTCAAGCAGATCATCAGTGCCCTTGTGGAGGGCTGTCACAAAAGGTAAGGCAAGGGCAATGCATGCTGGTAGTACTCAGGTAAGGTGCAGGCAGGTGTGCACTGGGCTGCAAAAGGTACACTACTGCAACCACCATATCTGAAACCTTCTTTTGTTGGACAGCCTGTCCTTATATAGTCTGCTGGTGTAAATGGTAGACATTTTCTGTCTGGCAATGATGTGTACCCTGATTGTTTTGTGACGTTATATGTAGTATGCAAGTTGTCTGGTCACACCCCAGGGTGTCTTACTTGAATTTGGATCTTAGAAATGTGTGTGCATGTAATGTTTTGTGCGTTGTCCCTAAATGTGTGTGATTTACCCCTGATGTATTGATACCCTCCCGCAGCCCCACTAATTTCAATGTCTTGTGTACACCCTTGAAGGTAAGAATTTTTTTTTGTTCAGTCATGGGATTCTTCAACTATGACTAACAGTCTTTTTGTCTGTCCAGAAGTTTTGACCTGAACGGGGCACTGCTTGGCATGGGTGAACAGGTGCACAAACTGGTGAATGAGACCCTGGTAAGCCAAGGAGGGCCCGCACTGCCCCCAGAGAGGGAAAGCATGCTGAAGGCACAGATTTGTGGGCTGGCAAAGGATCAGGACCCTGTTCGTGCTGTCATAGGTCGGTTCTTCTCCAGAGCACATTTAAATGATCATGTGACCATGTTATTAAAAGAGACCAAACAAAAAAGTGAGAATATTATTCTTCAGATTACTTCCAAAACAGAGGAAACTCCAGAAATGCTTGAATGCAAAACTGTGCCACCATGGGAAGCTGTAGCTTCAACATTATACAAGCCGTTTCATAATTTAATGCTTTTTTGATGATTATACTTGAAAATGCATCTCCCATAATTGTGTTACTGGACTTAATTCAGGTAATGGGCTGGTCATGTGGAATGGTTTACTTTGTTATGTTCAAACCATTCAGTGACCACTCCTATCCCATGTTGATAGCTACTGTTGTTCTTGAAGACTTCATTCCCATGGTTACATATACTCATCAAAATAATGTGTGATCATTCAAAATACCATTGTATTTTGTCTTTATTGTGCGTCTAAAGCTTGCAACAGACCCAAACAATCCCAGCAATATGCACTCCACATCATAACAGGAACAGGACTGTCCCTAGTTGGTAATGGCTTCTTTATTTACTGTTAGTGTTTAATAAATTTTTGTGGGGGTTGGGTGTTTTTTAAATAGTGGCCCGTGTTCAGAGCTACCTGCAAGCGGTCCTGTCACCATCACTCACCCAGAGGGCCCCTCCAGTCCCACCAGCTCTGACCCTAGTGGCAGACGAACTTGCAGAGTTGGGAGTGGCCTTTGGCCGTATCGTGCAGTTCAACCGCCAAGTGTTCGGTCCATACTACGCATCCATCCTGAAGAAGTTACTCTTTCCACAGGGGGAGCCGGAAATGGGGATGGATTCCCGCTGAACACCACACACACACACACACACACACACACACACACACACACACACAGAGAGCACTAGCACAGTGAATACATTCTTGTACTCAGCACTTTCCGTTTGAAAACACACACAAACACTTACACAGCAATAGCACAATGAATACATTCACATACTCAGTACTTTGTGCAAAAACATGCATACAAACACACATACACAGCCCTGGCACAGTGAATACATTCACATACACAACACTTTCCATGTGGAAACACACATGCACATATACGTACAGTATACACAGCATGAGGACAATGGTTTTACAGCATACTCAGGCATTTTTACACCCTATATACATGACACACTGCAGACTTCATACACGTACTGGGGGAGTGTCTTTTATACTTTTAAGGATATATTTTGCTATAGGGGATTGATTTATATACTGTCATTTTTTATGGATAGAGTGATGCATCATGAAAGAGTACATATGTTGTTTTATATATATATGTAATTATGAAATGTTGGGGCATTTAATGTATTTTAACTTTCCTTAAGTTTCTTGGCTTTGTGTTTTATAACCAATTGTTTAAAATCTCATGTGCATTAATTACTGTTACTTTATATTACTTTGGTGTGAAACAGCCCTTTTATGGGTGATAGTTTTTTAAGCTTTAATGAGAAGTGGCAATTTAGTATATAACGCACTTATTAAAAAAATGTACATTACAGAAGCACTTAACCAAAAATACTGGAAAAAAAGTATAAAGGTTTTTTTTATCAATCTTATTTGCACTTGTCATATGGTGATGTATCTTGGAAGAGCTACAGTATATTAATTTCTCCCAGTGCTGTTCCCTTACATTTTTTTATATTTATTGACATTGAGAATTACACTAAAAGTTTACCTTAAGTCCAGTACTGCCTATTACACAGTATATAAGCTATAAGCAAAACTGAGCAGTAACTGTAGGCTGGTAATGTCTTGGTATGTAAGTCTTATAAGTCCCCTGCTGCTTGCTGCTGCCACTGCAGTGTGTACACAGTATATTGTATGCAGCTGCTGAGATGAAGCACAATTTCATAATAGTCAAATGTTAAAAATGCATCTACCATAAATACACAGACCCTTGATCAACACATGAACCATTTTGGGAATGCATGTGTACAACTTATTTTTATATCTTTATCCTGTTCATGACATCATATAT
>JABJVR010020312.1:0-39293 GCA_025773905.1 Chitala chitala
CCCCCCCCCCCCCCCCCCCCCCCCCCCCCCCCCCCCCCCCCCCCCCCCCCCCCCCCCCCCCCCCCCCCCCGACGTCTGAAGACCAGGCCTTGTCACGTTCGTTCAGCAGCAGAAACTGGTCCCCAGAGGCTCCAAAACAAGGACATGCTGAAATACAGTTTGGCAGAGGCCCACATTTCTCTCGGCTTCCAAAAGCGTCTGGCACTCTGACTGGTTCGCTGTCAGTCCTGGGTATACACATCCATTTATCAGAACAGTCTCATGGGCTATATCCTCCACCGATTTCCAGACCAATGAGGGACGTGTAAAGCTTTATATTATCAGTAGGTGTGGTACTGTGACGTTTGATTCAGAGACTGGGAAGATGTTTTTTTTATATGTTGAGCTGAGAATGTTTACTAGTCGGTTCTGCAGTTTGACCTTTGGGTCTGATCAGTAATGTCTGGCTTCCAAGCATAACACAAACTGGCCAGGTTTGGCTGATATCAGCAGAGATCTCTCACAAGTCATGTATTTACTCTGCACTATAGAACTGTGGCAAAGAAGTACAAATATGATTATCTGTTGGCTTCTGTTTTTCAGTGCTTCAAAACTGTCTGGCCATACACATTTTTGCTTCCCATGCCCTCTAATTACGCAAAGAAATTTATTCAAAAACCCGTAACCAACTGCATTACAATGTTGCAGCGAGCTTTTTGCCCACTAGGTGGCTCCCTGTTCCTTTTGTAGTCATGTGCAAGTGAGTGAGTGTGTGTGTGTGTGTGTGTGTGTGTGTGTGTGTGTGTGTGTGTGTGTGCGCGACTCTGATGCTTTTAATGGATATAAGATTTGTTCAAACATACATTGCATGTAACAATTCTAAAAATTTTTGGATGTTCTCTCTCTCATACTCTCATATATCATTTTTTCTTTTATCATTTTTATTTTCTTTAGAAGCAAGTTGATGATTTTTTACTAACATTTTAATATTTTATTTAGGAAGTTCAGATTAATCTATCTATCTAGGATAAGAACAGGGTAGCATGACCAACTCAAGATAAGCTTCAAGTTGCAGGCTCGTGTCCTGACTACCTGCTGTCTCTGACAGGGTGTGTCTTTAGTAAAAACACAAAATCCTCCTGAGCGCTTCATGTGCCCTAACATACACAAGGAAAGTAAAGCCAAAATAAGTATACTAGACCCCACATGATACAGACAGGAAAAGTCACAATGACCAGGGAGTTACAGGTAACTGGTAGGTTTTGTATTTTGTTTTATCCCAAGGTGTGATGTGCTGCACCTAGAAATACCTGTCGCTCTGAGAATTGCAAAAACTCAGACACTGCCAAGGTGATTTGGGATTTTTAGTCTTTTTTCCCAATTAAGCCTATGTCTCCATGTGGCCAGCACAGTTGCCATGGAGACAGTCCTGGAGGGATGAGACCCTTCCCTCAGCCACTCTGAACTCCCCTCATGAAAGAATAATGGATGCAGCCACCTCCAGCTGCGCAGACTCAGATGAGTCATTGTTCTGCTGTCGCTGATCTCTCTGGAGCAGCATGACCAGTGGAACACAGGGGTCCAGAGAAGAGCCCCAACAGTGGCCCTAGCTCTTTTAGAGTGTGCTCTCCACAGAATCTGACAAAAGCTGCTTAGGACATTCTTCTAGCCATTATGAGCCGTCTGTTATCCTCGTCTAGCTGAGTGCTGTTTATATGTTTAGGATTTTAGTTTAATGTGACATACTTTCTGTACATGTGCAACTGAACCGACAACATTCTGCTCAGTTTAAAAGGAATTGCCTCATATATTTTTCCATGGGATGGTCACATTGCCACTCTTCTTTTGTAGAACTTCCTGAACCTGTCTACAGTCAGTCACTTCTGTGACATTAAATCACCCCGGGTAAGAATGTGAGGCTGACTTTTACCATGTACATGCACAGTGATACAAACGTTTTTGAATACCTTCGTTTCTGGTTGCAGGTTTCGTGTATCTTGTAATTCAGTTGCAACAGCACAATAGTTTAAAAAATAATTTGTTTTATGAAAAATGTAGCTGAATGAGCACAAAACTCAAAAAAACATGCTCCTAACGTTATTTTTTCAGTCAAAACATTAAAGAACATTTCTACTGTTTGTGATGTACTTTGATTTCTTTTCAGTTTGCTTGTAGCTAAGCTCTGTAAAGTAAATAAAAGCAAACGTCTAATGTGTCTCTATCTTAAATAATCAGCCTCTTTGAAATTCAAATACTTTGCAAAAATAATGTGTGTGAGTTTATGCTTTTTTGTGTGTGCCCTGTCAAAAAAAACTGTAGGGTATAATGCTGATGTATACCACAAAGTTATCCAAAACAGATGGCAAAATAGTTTTGATACCTTTGTGTTAATGCTGTGCTGGTGAAAAATAACCAATTTTGTGGTGAAGCAGTACTTTGAGTAAAGGTCATTCTGCTACACAGTTGTACCAATAAAAACATCTTTACAGTTGTACTGTTGATCAAATCACTAACAGGTTTGACATCAGGTTTTCATTTTAATTAAAATCAAAAACTGGTGACCCAATGAATGTATTGCAGTTTTGTATAATTAACTTTATCCTATACCTTATTCTTAATGAGAGGCAATTAATTTGCCAGTGCAGTCTACGTTTTGCAAAAGCTCATTAGGAGATTATTGGAGAGTGACTCCCGTTTCATGCCAGTAATTGGCTTCCACAAACTAATAAACTCATTTTGGTTTGTTAGCCAAGCTGACATAATTCAATACTTTTGTTTTAAGCCAAGCAGGAAATGGTGATGTCTAGGATGTTAGTGTAATTGTTTGTAAATATGTGTGTTTTAATGCCAGCTTTTAAACAGATGAAAGAATCAGGCAGCATAATCTTTTTGGCTTGTTATTGGTGAAGGGTCACTGCATTCAGAGTCTGAAAAACAAAAAATGCCTGGGTAATTGTATAAAAATACAAAATAATAATTTGGAGTAGCAGTGAAACAAGTAAAACTGACCAAGCTGAATAAAAGCAAATTTAATGGCTGTTTCTTGAGGATGTGAACCATGGTATCTGTCTAAAACAGCCCTCTGTCCTGTTTTACCTGTAAGATGAAAGGTGTGTCGGGCCACGGTAGTTAAGTCCAGAACTATGTTCTGCAGCATAGATAAAAAAAACTGTTGGCTATAGGGGAAATGACAGCAGAACAAAAGGAACACTGATAAACAGAATGTGACAGAGCACATGAGATTGAGTGCTGTGTGGATTTGTTAAAACATTTTATAAGGGTAGCAGGGCTTTCTCCTTGAATAAAAGTTAAGCAGTTTGTTTTGCGTATTCCTTCTGTCTCAATTGACACATTTCTTTATTTTACAGGAGGGCAATGAAATTATGGCTGCATTCATTACCAGACATAAAAAACACAGGAAATTGTGTTTATGATGGGTGATTCATAATCTTCAATGACATGAAAGTGTGAAGACTGTCACTCATTTTTTATTGACTACATACGGGATAAGTAATCTGAAGAATGTCACACGATGTCTCATCTGTGTCAAAGCTGCTGCACTGCAATAGACTGACACACGAGCTGTAGGTAACACAGTTCATCCTGAATCTGAACGTTGCTATGTCTGCACTTCAGCATGTTAGCGAAGGTTGGGTTGTGGAGATGATTAACTAGAATATAATGTTATTCTTGAAATTATGTTATTTGGAAGTTACTATACTACTTCAGGTTGTAGATATACAAATTATACCAAGCTCAAAAGTCTACAAAATACCTTAAAAGAAGTAAAAATAACTGTGAATATGTTGCAATAAAGCTTAAAATTAGGCACGCATTGAGACTTGTATTTTGCTTTGGTCTGTCCAATGAACTGCACTAATGCTTAAATAGCCGTGCTGAGATCAGGACAGTTTAGAGACACCAGTGCAAAGCTATTTAAATGGCAGTATCAACTCCAGTGACTTTATCCATGAAGACAGTCATTCCAGTAAAAGAGGTATATATGATTATGAGCAGGAGTGATGGCATTATTTGCTGTGTGCCTGTCCTGCAAACTTTTTACATGGTGCTACATATCCCTGCAAAAAAAACTAAGTGTGGCAACCAGGTCACTTTTTAAATATCAACCATGCTATTAAACCTGTGCTCTGTGCTGACATTTTTGTACCCTTATCTGTTTTTCTGGCATGCTCTAAACTAGACACACACTGTCCCTGGGCTTACTTATTAAACAGGTTGTCATTCTTAAATCTACAAAGTCACCACATGGCGTTGTAAGAAATTTTTGCCACCTCCCTGATGGCTGAACGTTAATCTGACAAGACATTTCTTGTGCAGCTGGAGGACCTGATGCACTTTCCTGAAGGATGTTTGGCATGGCGTGCGTCTGGAGGAACGTCTAATTGTGTTTAGGACAGACCTTTGGAGAGCGCCCTATACTAGGACCCTGTTCACATTCTTGCTGCACTAAGTCAGGGAAATGGATGATTGATGAGTATCTGCTTTTTGTATACACTTTTTGTACACATGAGGCAGAACTAGCCTTATCTGAGTGACACACTTGTATTCATCAACCAAATGGCAGTCCTGAATTTACCATTAGCCAGCCAAGCAACAGGAGAAAACCTTAGCATTTTCACCTGTGTGTGAGGCTGGATCTTCATTTTCAAGATATTTACTATTGGCAGACACTGACCCTTGAGGCATTCTGGGACTTCACCACATGTGACATTTGTGCAGAAGCTAGGCTAGAGTTGCAGAACGCTTGTTTACTCAACTGTTTTATTTATGTAGCTCATAAGAGCTCTTAATCAGAAGGGGCTGGTTGCACCTGCAGTATTGCAGTCAGGGCTCGGCGAAGTCCAGAAGATAGCAGGGTCTGTCTGGCTTTCACACCTGAACACTGACAGATGCAGTGCTCAGGCCCAGTCACACCGTGTGTCTGAGAGCAGACCTGAAATGGTCATATGGTTCTGAGATTGCAGCTCAAATTCAGCCACTATGTGTGAGTCATGGCTAAGCGTGTGCACACCACCTGCTACACATGTCATGTTGGCTGCTGAGCGTGTCTCTGTCCACATGTGTGGCCAGTGTTCCCTCTGGGTTCTCTAACCTCTGTCTGCTATCTTCTGTCATGTTCTTGTATTACTGGGGTGTTTAAAGAGCCGTTTGTCTGATTTTTCTGAAAGTTGTCCTTCCTTCCAAAAACAACAGTGAGAATTGTAATTTGGCTAAAGGACTCCCATTTTTAACAGCTCCACTCTGGAAACAAACTGTATGGGCTGTTTGGCAGAGAACTGTTCATTTGTCGCTTGAGATGCACATTTAAGACTGTGGATCATAAATCATTTTATTTTTCTTAAATCATTTTCTTTCTTACACTGTTAAAACTACAGAGAAAATGTACTGTGTAAACCAGTTGAGTCTATTACAAAAGGCATGAACAAAAAAAATAAAAAATAAAAACAAAAAAACATTGTTGTCAAAGTATGAAATAACATATTGACTTATGACCTGCAATGTTCCAGAAATTCTGTAAATAAATATAACAAAAAAATTAACCATAACTTGAGCTGTTTCACCACCTCTTAAATAATGACAAGATACTGTAAAAGGCTTTAGTGACACAACTAAAACCCCATATTTTTAGGTTTTTGTGCTAAGCTTTGACTGTGAATATATTTACATCACTCTGTTGATAGATATTAAACTAACCAGTGTTGATTAAACTAACCAGTGTTGAATAAACTAACCAGTGTTGTCCACATGAAGTGGGTCCAACTGAGGGGCAAATATCATGTGGTACCAGTCGTGCTGTCTGTCCTAAGTTTTCTGTGTCAGCAGATACTTGTTCTGTCAAAATGTCTGGAACGATAATGTGAAAACATATATTTGAAAGTAAACATTGCTGTACACACCCCCACCCCCATCATCTCTTTGTGACTTCTGTAAATTTCTGCTTCTGTTGGAGAGGATTGTGCAGTAAACACATTTCCTGGAATAAATAGTTACCTACTGACAGTTTCCCTGTATGTGACTTGATGTAGCAATGCAAGTAATAATTCTGCAATCTCCAAGTAATGGAGATGGGTTTGAAGCAAATGTCCTCACACAATTAATTTGATATATAGTTAACAAATGGTGATAATGGATATTTTTATACTTAACATAGTGCTGGAGAAGTTGGACAAAGTATACTTCAAGCCCTACTGAATCTATTACATTTGGACAAAGTCCTTTTTATCTACATGGATTTGGATCAATGCAATGTTCAAGATAATGGAAAACATATTTTATGTTTTTATTCGCTTCACTCGTCATATATTTAATATACAGACTTTACCCCTTAGTTTGAATTGTTTTTAGAATACTCCCTTCCTGAACAAATGTGACATTTTTCCAACTACCAGTTTTTCTTTCAATGTTTTTGGTAATCCAGTGGCAAATGTAAATTATGAAATGTTCTGTTTACTCAATTCCACAACATGGTGAAAACTAATAGCAAAAAGGCACAAACTTCAGGTTGGTAGCAGAACTGAATGGGACACAACTGACATGTTACTTTCTGGAAAAGAACCTAAACATTATTTCATTTCTCTAGGCACTTCTCTTCATTAGCAGTCCAGTCGTTTATCAACAATCCTCGTGCACATGGCAGGTATCAACATAAAAGTTAGATGCCATGGTGAGTGACCGTCAACAACTATGCCAGCCAACTAGAGGCTTCCCCCAAACGTCTGTCCTAAAGCACTAACAGGTTGCGGGTGGAGCTTCTGTAAAACTCGAGTCTCTCTGATGAGGTCCAAGGAAATATTTTAAAGACGGATTTCATGACACATTTACCGCTTTAATTTCGCTATTTAAAAACCCCGTAACGGTCAGAACATAACCATTGTTTGGTGTGGTTTTCGTGGCATGCTACAATGGACGGGGGTGGCTATTTACGCAAACCAATCTGCTTTTGATGGCGTACTGAAACAAATCAGATGTTACACTGCTATCCTCTAATGCTTTAAAAACGGGCATTGTTTACAAGTCACTGTAGATGCGAAACAGATCTCACAAAAAGGGTATTCTTCTGTCACCTCTAACGAAAAAAGTACATTTCCAACACTGTTTGATCAGCGAACACACAATAGAGGACTGTGGCCCTGGATTCCCAAAGAAAGCGAAATGAGCCGAGATGACAGAGATTGATGGATCGTTCCTGTAGTGTGGCACCGCACAGCTGAGACCATCGTTCATTCACAGCTCATGGACTTTTGCATGGGATTTCAAATGTTTAGGATGACAATTTCTCCTCCCCCCCTTGCTGTTGTTGGCAGCGTAAGTCAGCGCTGAATGACGAGCGTCATGTGCTGACCTTGTGCAATAACACAAGGAGGACCACGCTCATTCTGCAGTAATGAAATCATTCGGTTCAAAGATCTTGTACGGAGGCGATAACTTTCGAAAATCCATTGCAGACTAAGGTGAACCACTTTCAACAGGGTTTAGTGCGTTTGCAGTAAGACCGAGTAAACAGGTATTGTTGCGTGTTGCCATTTATACGATGACTTTGAATTGTATAACGAACATTAAGTTTGAAAATGCATTTACAGCTGGTGGTTTCAACTTTTACTTATTTATTTACATGTATCCTGTCATAAAAAAGCAGTAACTGGTACATGCACATTCTGACAAAGATTGATTTACAAACACAGATGTGCGCAATACACATTTAGGCTAATCACTGTGCAGCCCGTTCGTGTCAGCTCCCATTTTATAATGACAGTTTAGTTCATGGTTATGTGCGGTAAATAGTTCCGTCTCATTACGTATGAACACAATGTAGAAGCAGACGCTCTAAATCTATTTTACCTTAATCTTAGTAAAGAACACTACTGCTGAAGAAGGAAAAACAACAATGGATCGACCGATTACACCACGGGTGTAATTGGAGTCCGGTAATTAATGGTAAAGCGACTGGGAATGGAAACTGGATTTATCGACGAGTAGTGAAGGGCTCTCAGTCGTTTTAGCTGAGAGCTGAGCTGGACGCTATTATACAAAACACCAGGGTTGTTCCTTTGTAAAATTTTATATTTTTAATTTTTGTGCAAAAAGTGCTAAACCACCAAACCCATAATTAAAATTAACAGGAAAACAGTATTCAGCATTGGTTGCAATCCAGTCAAAATTACACCTTCCCTTTCCAAGAAACAGCATTAATTCACCAATCCAAAAAGGAGAAAAAACCATCAATGTTAACATAGCCAGTGATGCTGACATGAAGGCAGTAGTTTCTGAAAGTCCTAAGTTTCCCCGTTGAGCTCTTATGGCTTCAAACTATCGTTCTGGGAAGAAAGTATTGTTGCATGCAGATTCAGGCTGCTGGCCAATGGCATGTGTACAGAGGGTCAGAACAACAGGCCTTGTACTTCTGAGCTGTTATACATTTTGAAAGATTTTAAAGTGACGAATGGAATGAGTATTGTCAGCCGTGTTGAGTGGAGCTGTGCCTCAAAAGGTAAGGTTTCAGCTCCTAAATGGAGCTGCCCTTTGTTACCAGAGCTGTGTGTCTGTAGGCTGGATGGAATGACAGACAGGCCTTGGGTCCTAGGTCCATGAGGGCTTTTTCCAAGAGCAAATCCAGGATATTTGGGACCTCTGTTGACCTTGTTGTGGTCAACAGGATGCAAGAAGAAATGGTTATTATGTTGCACTGTTGGCCTGGCAGTGATCTTTAGGGCTCAGAAACAGGCCATTGTCATTATACCTTTGAATGTAGTATCTTTGGCTCATTTCATGTCAGACTTTGGCTACATCTTTCCCGAATGCATGTCTTATAATTGCATGTTGCCCTGGATACAGAGGATAATTATATTAACATTTTTCATTGATGGAGGCCAGCACAGTCGCTCTGATTTCAGTATCTTCTTTCAACTTAAAGTATAAAAACTAAGAGTTGATTTATTTGGATATGCTCTTAAAATGTTTTAGTGTAGTCTTTGAATGTATTTGGAATGAGAAGACAGGTTCATCAGCAACGTCTTGAAACTGGGAGGAGGTTGTTATTCCTTTAATCCTTTTCTCAGATAAACACTGTTAATCTTCTACACAGCTGCAGTCTGACACTGTTGACCTCACAGTGTTGAAATGGCTCCCCAAAGAGGGCAGATAATTCATACAGATAAAAATATTTCCCTTTGTCATTCACTAAAAGTGTTAATAACAGTGGCGCCAATTCATTTCCAGTTTTATGGGTAACAGAATGAGATCATTTCTGCATTCGGAGTCAGCGATGTTTCGGACTGCAGTATACCATATACTTTCTTGGAGAGCAGGGAGAGACTTGTAATGAATGGGCAATGCACAAAGGGGTCACACATCATAGCTAACAACTACATGGTGTTATAGAAGTAACGGGTCATAGAGATGGGCCGGTTATTGCTACAAGTGTACGAAATCATGCAGTAGAACTAGGACTGTTGTGAGCATAACGCATCACAGGCAGCTTTGTCAACCGCCACAGCGGGTGTTCTTTGGTGTGTTTATGCACTGACAAAAGTCTGCTGGATTTATTTAAAAAATGTACATTGGTTGCACATAAAACAGTTTTTTAAATGATTGATTTATAGTCAATGCACTTAATCATGTAAAGGAAACAATTTTGTTATGTTGAATTGGCATACATATATTTTCTAAAGTTAATCCAGCATACTTTTTTTATGTGCTTCCACTGTGTCGATGTTCTTTTATGTAGAATGACAACAGGCATGAATTTTCAGGATTACTAGACATTTGCCTCAAAATCTGATGTTCTGTAAAGAGCATTAATGTCCTAAATTCATATAAATATAGAAATAATTTTTTTTGTAAGTAGGTAGGGTATGGTAAAAATGTCGTTAGGGTATGGTAAAAATTATTTTTCTTTGGGGGGCCATAAGTGACAGTATTTTCTCAACCTGTGTGATCACTGCTGCGTCTATCGAAAAATGTGCAAAAAATCAGAATTGTAATTTCCTAAATGTATAGGTACCATAAACACTCTCCCCCAAACAGTAGGAAAGCATCGGCCATATTACCGTATGCTGGGTAAATTTAATAAAACAAAGATTTTCGCTTCAAACAGAAATGAGTATCAGGACTAAATTACAATTAAATAGAATTAAAATACCTATAAGTAATACTGAATTTAAAAAATAACAGACTATGCACTTTCATTCATAAAATCCAACGCCAATTTTTTATTTAATCTCTGGCATAATGTACTACATCACGAAATGTTTTTCAGATGCGGACCCTCGGTTTTTAATGATGACGAACACAATTACTTTATTCAGAGTGTAACAGCGCCGCGACGTGTGCGAGCCGTAGCTGCGCGCAGTAAACCGACGATCTAAGTTCCAGGGTTTGCTGCATGAATCTGTGCGCCTCGCAGTCAGACCTGGAAGAGAGGAGCGGTACACACAGGCTGGAAGGAGTGACAGCCACCTCTTGTTCTGCTTTGGCAGGCTCTGTGGGATACCGTTTTTCTATTAACCCTTGTTATCCATTTATCTGGTTATATCAAGCCTCCTTATTCAGAGCTGTTTCCAGGTAAGGTTGCTGATGCAAGTCGTGCAGTCCAAGAGTCGATATGATAGATTAAATACTATTGAGCTCTGCTTTATACGGACTTACACACGTGTGCTTGCTTTGCATTAGTCTTGCGATGGGAAAAAAAAGACATAATGGTTGCATGAATTTTCAGGATTTTGTATCACCTGCTGAGTCTCCGGGATTCTCCTGGATTGATTTATATAAGGAAACGTGCTTTTGACATGACACGCGGATTAAATAACTGAGCGCTGTGTGTTTCCATTTCACGCTTTCAGCACACAGCCAAATGCAGGGACGACTTCAAGGAAGGCTGTCAAAAGTGTGCCTATATAAGAAACAGTTGACGGTGCTTTTCTTCAGCGTTACTGTAACGTATCTGAGACGTTCAGGGGCTGCACGTTTAAGGATCGGTGCGCTAAGTGTCATTGCTGGGTCGCACCTCATGTCAGAAAAATGAGATGAATCTCTGTCCCCTTGAGAGGGAGAGTGGGATAAACTGCAATTCTTTCAAAATCTTTGTGTCGCTTTGAATAAACATTTGATAAACGGAATCATATCTCCTTTAAAATTTCTTTCCCACCTTTGTACTACGTTAAACTTCACGATTTAATGTGGTTCCTTACACATGTATATTTCAAAATGCAAAATGTTATTTACAGGTGCATCATGCGGTCTTTGTAACATTACATCGAAATGACAAAATATGTTTCAAAAATATTAAATTATGGATGAACACAGCCTATCGGTGCAGAGTCCATTACCTGCATTGATTGATTCTGTGTGTGGGGGGTGGGATTATATCAGCTGAGGTGAGGGTAAACTTTCTTAGAAATAACATGCATACAACCAAGGCAGCGGCTTGTCTACGCAGTATTTTGACAGATTGCGCTACTACATCTGAAAAAAGAAAGAAAAAAAACTTTTAATGGTCTTTAGAAAGAAGTTGAGAGCTTAGGTTAATTAATGAAGCGCAAGAAGGAGATGTATTTCACTAAGGAATAATCTGTCTCCTGCCTTTCATTAATGCTTGAAATTATAGTACACACAAGGAACGACATCAAATCTGAGACGTTAGCACGTCAGTTTGGGGGAAACTCCCGTATTATCTGAAATGTGAATCGTGGGCTGGCTTCTTTGAACCTGCGATTTCGTCTTCACTGAGGTATATAGTGCAGCAAAAGGAGTTTAGAAACCTGAGAGATGGGTCTTTGTTCCTAACTATGAAGGAGTTCTCTTCGTGGTCGGTCACTTTTTCTCACTCTCCAGTTCCTTTCTCCTCCTCCAGTTTGTTCAATCCCCTCCTCCTCATCTCCATCACAGCCTTTCAAGGGCACTGTTGTGTTCGTTAGGACATTATCACTGTGCTCTTATTGAGTCCTTGATTAAAGGAGGCTGTATGAGACTGAAACGCACAAGATGAAAACGCCATCCTTGCTGTGATCTCTGGCAACAGAGCTCCTCCTATACCCTGTCCCTCACCAGTCTTCCCATTAAGCCACCCATCAGAGGCCGTTTCTGTTCCCTTACCTAGCCTTGGGATGTCACAAAGAGGGGTTAGACAAGAGGCAGGCTGCTTGCTGTACATGTGATGTTTGATACATCTTAAAAAACACCACCTCTCTGTATCACTTGACTTCAGTGTAACTTTACAGTCAAATTTCAAATTGGATGAGTTTGATATTTTTATGTTAAAACATCAGATATGAGTTGCTTACCATATGATACTGAATAAGGATAGTCCATAATTTCATCATGAACCAGGCTTTTAAAGCTTCCTTGATTAATTACATAATGAGATGCATCTGAAATGAAGTCGTAAGTTGCTCTGTTACATTACAGTGTTTTTTATAGTGTTGTTGAACCTATTGATCAAGCTTGTGACTCGCTATTTGTGATTGTAGGGGGCTGATTTAGGTTTTTTGGCAAGATCCCCAGAACTGTTTGATGTTGAAGTTTGACCTTGTGAACAAGCAGAGATCCTCAGTGTTGAAAGCCTGCTTACTCAAGGTGATGTGTGTTTTTGGCCAGCCTAGTTTTTTTTTTTCCTCAGTGCTGATTTTTCATGGGGCTTTTCTGAGATTTTGTGCCTAGTGTAAAGGAGGGGACCCATATTCATTCAAGTGGAAACTCAAGTCATGTTTTTTTAGGAACAGGGATGTTTCCAGTGTCCTGGCAGAGCCCCTTCTCTGTGAGAGAAAAAACCTGCCATTTGTGTCCACTACAAAAACGGTGCATATATGCATATGTGTGTGTGTGTTTGTGTGTGTAATTCACTGCATGGGTACAATAACAGTTTGTCTTGTGGAAGAGAAATGTCAAAGCTTGTTGATCTCTCTGGTTGCCACTCATGCTTTGCCACTTGTGCTTGCTGTGTAAAATCGCCCTCTGAGCAGTGAATAGGTCTGTGCCTTTTTCAGATCCAACATTACATAATACTCGACTGTAAAGACTTTATTTGCGTGCTAAATTTATTTTTAAATGTTATTTTTTATTTTTTCTTGTAATTGCCTGGTGGACATAGCCTTGACCCAGTTAATGCTGTCAAGCTAAGGAAAACATTGTTGAGGACTGTTTAAAGGTGTCTTGGAAGATCTGCTTGGGACTGCTGTATCAAGGAAGTGGCGATGAAGGATTTAAATGGGCAGTTGAACACAGCCTGCCATGCCGGGTTTCTCCTGGCACCATTCTGAAACGCCAAGCTTGTGAGTTTGCAGTATGAGACATGCTCTTCCCAGAGCAGTTGCACCAGAGACTGATATCCTATAAAAAGTGAGACAGCGTCTCCGTGGAGATGCCTCGTGTCTGTCGCACATCACGATTGCCTCTGTGGTTGCAGCGCTCAGTGAAATGCCATGGTGTTCCAGGCTGCAGCCTCTGTATTTAAATTTTTCTTTTTTTATTGCAAGAAAACCTTCTGCTGAGAAGGCTGAAGAAATGCAGCATTAAAATATCTTTCACCCACGCTGAATTCGCTGAATGCTGAGACATGCATTAAGCCATCTTGTAAGAGGTACCTGTTGGACTAACTGTAGAGCAGGTGGCTCTAGTAAGACAGACGGTGAAGAGTTGGCTCGTTTTTAAGTCGTGTACTTTGATAATGATCTTTTCAAGCGCTTGTAAGATGTATCACAACATAAGTTTAATAGTTCTTGACTTTTTTACTGAGTGCAACACTGTCTTTGTTTTCTCATTCGCATTCATTGATTATATGTTAATGTCAATTTTATTTATTTAGCACATTTAAATGTAACATTGTTGACACAAGAGACAATAAACTAGAAGTACAGTAGTACAGTAAAAGTAACCTTAAAATATATAGCAATAAAATAAGGAACAGTCAGCACTAAAAAATTAAAACAAAGAGTAAACACAGTAAAATAAAAACAGTAAACAGTAAAAAAGACAAAAAAAAGTTAAACAGCAAGGAAATCTGCCATCACTGCCAAATTGTCCAAGAACAATAGACGAGGATTAGGATATGAAGTATATTACTTTTAAAATCATTACAATGGTTTGATTTTTCTTGTCTTGGGTATCTCCAGCCACTTCCTGCTTGTATCCTTTAGAGTCGACAATGATTTGCTGTCCATCTGTTCCCTGAACCACACCTTAACCACCTTAAGGCAGCAATTACCCACAGACCTCAACTCCATTTTTGTTTCAGTCTGTGTCAGTGAGTATGGCTGACTTATTCTCCCATTATATAAACTCAACCTTTTCATACTGTCCACCTCTCCTAGCATGTAATCACGTTGTCTTGGCTTGAGCTCCGTCTGAGATGTTTTCCCTGTGTTGTGCAGGGAGGAGAGAACCACCCATTCTCCTTTTCCATTAATGCAGCGCCATTTTAAACGTGCCTGTAGTATGCCTGTTCTGGAAAACTCTCTGGCATGGATTTGTTTTTTTTTTCCCAGATTGGTACATGTTCTTGACAGTGACTTCTGTAGCAGGTGAGCAGGCTCTGAACCTAGGTCGTCCCTCATGGACTCTAGAGCCAAGGACAGCGAGCATGAAAGTATGCAGTCCGCTGCACATGTCAAACAATGCATGTGATTGCTAGGAGCAATTATATTTATTTATTATTTTGCACCTAAATCTTCACATTTTGTGGTGAGAGTTATAGCTGCCTTGTCCCTGACTTACTTTATTTCAGTTTTTCTGCAGCCCCCAAAATGCTTCTGAGTTTCCAAGACAATACAGACATTCATTTGTGTACAGCACTTAAGGAGTTGAGGAAAATATTGCTGAAAACTATTATTAACTGAATGCACTTGCCTATTAATGTGTTTGAGATTATTTGCATAATGAAAATATTTATTTTAAACCTTTCAAATGTATTTCCTTAAGCATATTTTTCTTTAAAAGTACTTATTTGTTCTAGCACATTAGAGTCATTTTATTTACTTAGTGACAGACATTTCACTTTATGGAACGTCCTCCATTTTGTCTTGACAAGATTTGTACACCAAAACTGTGCTAATAGGCTTTTCAGGGATAATTAAACACTCAGCACATCACTTAAGCTGTAGTAGAGCTGCTTTATTTGAAACTGAATGATTAGATATGTGTTAGAGGAGGAAAAAAAAATCACATTTTTGAGTTGACTTGTGCTGCATTTGTTAAACCTCTATAGGAAGTCAAATCACACTCTCTCTCTCTGTCATCCCAGAAGCAGTGATGAAAGAGTTGTTGTACTGGATTTCCTATTCAGATACCGCTGCCTAGAGTGGCATTGTAGACTGGCGTTGTGTACAGGTTCGTGTCTCAAGCTGGCGCTGCATGTTTTCAGAGTTCTGTACAAGATCATTTTAATTAGTGTAATTTGTTTTTTTTAATTTCAAGGCTGTTCAGTTGACGTTGTCCCAAATGAGATTTGACAGCACTCAAAGTCTTCTGAATCAAAATGTACAGCTAACTGTGAAATACAGTTGATTCAGTTAAAGTACAATCATTTAGCAACAATCAGTCATCTTTCATCTAAGGTCCGAGTGGATTCTTTACAGCTGGTGATTGGCGTTGGCAGGACTGATCTCTGGTATTTTGAGACCCTACCTCGGGCCTTCGTGAGTCTGTTTCCAGAGCTTCTCTTTGTTGTGGATCAGAGTAGACTGTGGCTATGAAGGCCTGTGTTGTATTTACCTGTATTGATCCTGATATGGAGCTGGAAGCCCTAGTCTGGTGTCTCATGAAGCCTATTTCATATTCACACACTACTTTCAATCTTTGGTGTATCAAGTTGTCCTCTGCATCATAAAGCCAAAGGGGTTATTGAATGGCAAGCTTGCTGTATTATAATTTTTACCCTGTGGCCAACAGAGGAGCTTTTCATTATGGCGTCTGCCTTCTCGTGATGGTTTTTACCTGTCTGTCCATACACTAGCATCCCCTGTCACCAAAGGCAGGAATTGACCATGGACCCTAATTTATATCTTCTGCATATTTGCATGGAATACCTTGTGTTCAGGAAGTTTTTGTTAAACAACTAATAACACTTAATAAAGAGCCTGACATCCTTCCCTTCCATATCCTGTTAATTACGGAGATTTAATAGTCCGAAGTGCACAGGGATCACCCTTTAGACTGAATGGTTCTGCTCAGAACACTGAGCCTGCTGCTCCTCATTTCCTGTCTGCTGTGTTTCTTATTATGCTAACAGGCTAATTGCTCTTGTCATGGGTGTGTCGGTGTGGACGCGTGTACTTGTTTAACCTAGCCCCTTCCCACCGCTTCTCACCACCAAATGAACCTTATGATCTGGAGTGCAATGTTCTTGCAGAAAGAAACATGCATCCCTGTGTACACTGGCGAGGGGGAGGGGTAAAGAGTTATTTTTTGCTACAAACTAGACAAAGGGATGAGGGGAAATGGACAGCACGGATAATTAGGCCGCTATTCCTTTCTGTCCTTTGACCTGTATATTGTGGAGAGCATTGGTCTGTCATGGATGTCTCATTGTCTTGCTGTACTACTGTAGTTAGGGAGAAAACACCAAGAACCTCAAAGTTTGTGAAGAATCCACACAATGACTGCTTTCAGTAGATTTGTCAAGGAGTTGTCAGAAGACGCAACAGTCCATATTAACTAATAATGGAGTGTGTGAGAGTTCTTTGAATTGGAAATGCATAGGTGTAGATGGCTGAAATTAATTTCTGTGTGTTGCATCTGGTTTACAGAGATGTTTGAAATGCATGTTGGGACATTCTGCTTTCTGGAATGTTTGATGATTGTGTCTGTGGCTCTGTTGTTTCTGGAAGTTCTTAGACCTAGAGATCGCACATCTCCCGAAGGATCAGTGCTGAATGTTAGTCCAGTGCTGGTCTACATAGAAAGTGAGCGTGTTTCTATCTGACCCTCCCCTCCACCTGAGTTTGGCTGGTTGGCATGCCCTTATCCAGGTTCATCATAATTTCCTTCAAGTCGTGTCTTGTCTGTCTGTGTCGTGTCTTTTTTCCCCAGTATGTTGCCTCGATGTTGTGTGGCATCCAGTGCCTGCCAAGCAATTTGTCCCAACCTCAGTACGCGGGTATAGTCGCCCAGCCACAGTTTCCACTGGCAGCGGACGGCTCCATCTGTGACCGGCGCGCTTGTAATCCTGGCTGTGAGGCTCCCGTCAGCAAGCGCTGTATTTACCAGTCTGGCTTGTCGTTGAGCGTTATGTGGGAGTAGAGCTGCTCAGCATTGATTTTCTGACACCATTCCATTCCCTCGTCCTCGCTAATGTTGCGCAATCCCAAACCCTCGCCGGGTTGTTCGTTTTAACCAATGTGCTTTACAAGGCAAAGAAGCGAAGAAGTGTAGTCCATTCCTAAACTGGAATCACCTCTGAGGCCAGAATTTCACACACCAGGGGCACTTCATGCCGTTTCAGACATTTTGGCCCAATTTGTGGTGGATTATGGTTCCTTAAATGTTTTTTTTTTTTTTTTTAATTTTGCAGTCTAAATGAGAGTTTTTGCCGCTGGGGACAGCCATATTATCTGAGAAGCAGAAGGCTGGAATCGACAGACAAACACCATCAGGAAATGTATTACTGCTTAGTAATCACCAGCTGAACTACAGAATGAGCTAAAGCAAACAGCCGTGTGTCATGCTGAATTCTGATTAACAACAATTGATGTTGATAGGAATGCATATTTATCCTAGTGACAACTGTTTGCAGACTGTAATTTTTTTTTTTTTACTTTTGAAACAGGCAGGTTTATTTTGAAGTAAATATATAGAGTCCTGCTTTTAGCTGTTGCTTGTTGCTGTGAATGTGAAAGAGCGACCAGGTCTGGTTAATAAGGACCGAGGAACATGGTTTGGTGCTCTGTGAAAAGGGGGGAAAAAAGGGAACTGCTTAGAAAGCGACCAACAACAGGCTCGTCTGCCGTTGTGCCTAGTGGTGGGATGGTAGGCGTTCGATAACACAAAAGTTAGCTGTGCTTCCCTTCCATGTCACCTGAGTTGACCTATCTCCCAGTTGCCACAAAAATGGGCGTGCTTGCAGAAGAGGCTGACATTGTGATTGGTGCCATTTTGGGTCTCACATTAGAGTGGCATTTAAGGAATGCTTTGTTATTCAGCAGAGCAGAAGAAGCTAACTGTTAAGACTTTTTTGTATTAAATGCATATGTTTACAGTTATCTGGTGTTTTGAACTGTTCTGGTACGGGGGGGGGGGGGTGGTTACAAGATATACGAGGTGGAGGAAGTTCCGTACACCTGAGAATACAGGTTGTTGTTTTTATTGCTTGATTTGCATTTTCTCCACACAGGTCCTGCTAAGGCAGTACTGCAGTCATAGGTCAGCATTTGCAGCAAGACATGCAATCTGTGAAGTGATTGGTTTGTTAGGAGTTTTGATGCAGTGTCATTTGAATGGAATAGTAAGGTGGAGGTTCTCTCAGCATACGCACCAGGGTTGTAGAGCAGCACAACTGACCTAGGACTGAACATGTCACCACCATGAACCACACTGTTCTGTGGAATGTGGCCGGTTTTGTCCTGTTGATTTAGTTGAGGAAACCTGCTTGGTTGAAGGTAAGGTTCTATGTATCACTTGTCTGTATGTGTGAGGTAACCATGAAATGTGCTTTAGTTGGTTTGATGGTTAATTAGAAGGAAAATAGTCACTTTATTTGAAATGTCATTAAAGTTCAAACTGCATCACAAAAGGTTACAGTAATGACACTGTAAACTAAAAATAATTTTTGGGAGTTTATTTGGTACCTATTCAAGGAATGACATGTTTAACTAAATAGCTGTACAGTGTTGAGAAAAATATATTGGTATCCGTTTACAGGGAAAACATCATTAGTACATATGTAGTAACAAACCTTTTACAATAATAGTTTTGTATGAAATATTGAAAATGGCTATTAAACAGCCTATTTAAAGAGGTATGAAAGTCTGCATTATATACAATATTTAGTATTAAACTTAGTTGTGCAGAACACAAATTTAGATGGATATGCAGTTCTTATGTTGCTTCATAACATAATGGAAATGCTTAGCTTTGGCTCACCAATTACTGGGCTGAAGAATGGTTCTATAACAGTCATTGGAGCGTAACTGTGGTGTGTGAGGCGCTTATGGTAATGTGGCTCCTTAAGTGAGTAATCTGCAGTTCAGGTGGCCTTATGATGTACCTCAAGCTCAAAGGATGCTGGGGGCTGGCAGACAGCCAAAAGTGCCAGGTGACAGAGCTTTGGATGCACGTATATCTTTTCCGTGAATTCGCCACATGCAGTGTTCAGGTAGGGTGAGAGATGTGGGAGCACGAGGAAACCCGATGATGGGGGTTCGTGCTTTGTGTCCTGGTTAGTCTGGGTTCTGTTTCAGGAAATGTTACTGGTCGGAGTACACTAGGGATGTGTGCAAAGCCAGAGATCCGGCTTTGGGACAGGCATTTTGACACAGGAGCTGTGCCCAGTCCATGAGCATTCCTCCTCCGAATGATGATGAAAACGTGCATTATATTGTCCATGGCAGTAACGGCACATCACCACATGCAGTGTGTTTAAGGTTTGTTGTTTGGTCTCTGATAGCATGGAGAAGCATCATTTTGTCTTGCGTTAGCTTGTGTACACATTTTATCAGGCCATGCTATTTACACGGCTTTTACAGTTTGTGGTTTTGCAGAGTCTACATAACTTCATTGAGCATTGCTTTGGATTTCACACATAGGTGTGTATATGTTCCTTCCTGCCTGGTTTTAAAGCCCCTCCCCTCCCGCTTATTGCTGCGACTCTGACAGCAAGTGACGTAACCTGGCAGGAGGTCATACGTCTGAGCCTTCACACTAGAACCTGCACAAATTCAATCATGCAGGTCTCTGAAGCCAGTGCTTTGGAAGAAATTAGACCTCCCCCACAGACCTGCAGTTGAAATATGTTTCCATTCAGCGCACTTTGTCTGTGTCATGAATACATTTTCAGTCTTAAGGCAGCTGCTAGGGACACCTAACGGAAGTGGTTCTTAAGCCTTTCCATGCAATAGGATTTGGTGAAAAGTAGGCTCTTACATGGGCTGGCAGACAGATTCTCTCAGTCTCACCCTGTGTGATGAGTGAGTGACGGGACCCATAACCTTGTGATTGATTGCATAGCTCTAAAAGGGAATGTAACGTTACCCATATGAATCACTTCTGAGGCAATCATTTCTAATATAAATGTCATGGACCCATTGCAGATGCTGGGGCTGTGGTTTGAGGTTGGCGGCATATCGTTTTCACAATGATGGGTGTGTCAGGCTGTTCATGGCCGTACAAGGTTATTATGATGGCTTTATCTCCATCCTGCTTTATCACGTCTCACTTCATCACGCTGATGGACGGACGCTAACAAGACAGGCGCTCAGCATCCATGAATCAGCATTACAGCAGGGACAGCGACGCCAATGGGATATCTTGATGAGTGGGAGAATGGGACCTCCTGTGTACGGTGATGTTCAGCCTTGTGTTCAGCGACATAGTGGTAGTAAAAATAAATAGGTTTGATGCGTTTGTGCTTTTTATTAGGTGTGCCACTGAAGTGATCACAAAACCGCCGCCTTGCAGAAATAAACGTCCACAGGAATTTAGCGGGAGGTTTGTTTTTGCTTTAACTGTTGCTTGTCAAATGTGTGAGAATGTGGCATGTTTTAAAGCAGGAAGTGTTCTTGCGTGTGTTCCCTGTTGTGGGTGGTGCTATAGTGGTGGTTGATGAACTGGGCTCCCTCCATCCTACTCAGCAGTACCATCAAGGGGGCGGAGTTATGCTGTACTGGATGTTTTGCAGTTGTTGATGAAGAAACACTGCAAGCATCAGCAAGAACCCCCCCCCCCTCGGCAGTCACCACAGCCCTGACAGGTGGGGTAGCGGGCTGAGGCGCCCGCTGTTTGTGACTCATGGTATGATGGACAGTGGCAGTGCTCTGTAAGCTGTGTCACCCATGAGGCACACTTCACATTCCGTGTAGAGTCACTGCAAGGGGTGCGTATCACACCCTCGTCCAACGATCAGCGTGAGGCACATCTTTCATATCTGTGTGCACCACGGAGAAACTTCATTAACATCCAGACTAATTTTGTGCTTCCAAAGGGCTTGGTCTCCTTCCGTTGCCTTGTCATTCTGCATCAGATATAATTGTGTGTAATCAACCAATTGTACTCTGGTTCCCTGTTGTTATCAAGACGTCCTATATATTCCCTATTGTGTTCTTTTTTTCTTTTTTCATGAAAATGACAAAAATGACAGTTGACAAACACAGCAGTACAAATGATTGATGATTACGTAGTGCAGTTGCACAAAACTCTTTGAAAGTGTGTGTGTTCTGTCAAAGCTGTTTGTGAATACGTGGGATTCACATGTATCTTTAACTGTACAGGTGTGAGTGGAGCAGTGTTGGAGGCTCCTGACGTTAGAAGTGACCCTGTGTTTTAGTCCTTCCTGTTAAGTGTCTTCCATCCTCTCTTTACAAGTTAAGAATGTGACAAGCCAACACATGAGTGCACTTGACTCTTGACCTGAGCACACCCTGCTAAGATTTTGGTCTCACACCTGCTTGGGTCTCACCTAGCTGGACATCTGGGGGTATCCATCACAGCTGACATACAGCCTTGAGCAGCAGGTGCTACAGTGCATGGTCATGTTGCGTAGAACATGCTGCTCAGTGTGACCAGCAGGGAGATGGCCAGGGTCTGAGCACTGTGGGGGTTGCCTTCAGTTACATTTCCCGGCCAGTACGGATATAAAATCAACTCTCAGAAATCAGAGGGCAAAATGGCCCAGCTTTGCTGTCTAGAAGGCAGCTGTTATATCTCTGGCAAATTGGTATTCCTGCAAACTCGGACACTCTGAATTTTCCTAAGCGAACATCTTAGGATCATCATCACATACCCCTTGCATAAATGATTATCTCACCTCCCCCTCCAGGCTTAACCTGCTTCAATGAGGTGAGAAAGGGAAGCGCCTTCCCCTTCTTTGGTTCCCAATGTGGTTGGATCAACATGGCTATTGATAGCCCTCCCCTAGGTGAATGTCTGGCACCCTGCTGCTTGGGTGTGGGTAGTAAGTTTTCCTGGGCCCTCAGTGATGCTGTCAGAGGCCTATGCTGAGTCAGACCTTGGCTCAGTCCAGCGTAGGAGGCATAATGTACAGCACTGAAGATGAGCCAACATGCAGACTACTGATGAAATCACAGGTACACAAACCTAACTGAGTAGGATGACTGAAAATGGGACTGGAGACGGGTCAGTGTGGGTTTTCATCGGTGTATACAGGGCACATTGAAGGTGTTCTATGTGTGTTTTACATGGCACTCATCCTGCAGTGCTTGTCCTACTTTACCGAAGGCAAATGCTGTTGAGTGAGATGAAAATCTTTGCCCTCTGAATGCCTTTCCTTGTCCTGCTTCTGCCAGCCTCAGTAAGGTTGGGCTGCACTGTGACTGAATTGAAAATGCATCTCTTCTGTGCGGTTCAGCGCATTCGCATGTAAATTTGTTCAATTATGCACGTCTGATCGCAGCACCAGTTGATTGAATGAAATGCAGGAAAGCGCAAGTGTATGTCATGTTCACAGCAGACAGATATGGGATACAAACATACAATGATTGGAAACAAAAAAAAAAAACCGTGAAAAAAACAGGGAGATGAGAAGCAAAAGAAATCAACTGTAAATTCAACAAATTGAGTCTGATTCCAAGCTGTCCCTCTGGAGACGGGCTGCAGTCTCTCTCTCTCCCTTTCACAGCAATGTCGCGTTTTCTTCCAGTCCCCACAGAGAACATGAGCACCTGAGGTGCCACTGTCTGATTGTGCCTCCACACTTCTGCTCCATACTATTTGTCAGCAATCGCATCCCGGGCACCCTGTGCTGTCCTCGCGTTCGAACGTTCGCATTCATCCTTGCGCCAGTTAATAGGAAGCTCTCAAAGTGACACATAGGGGCCTGATTTTAATTTTCTTATGACTTTGACAAACATTTTAGCACCTTGGTGTTGATAGATGCATGAAATGTGTATAAACAAATGGGATGGGAGAAAGCTGGGTGCTGTGTGTGTCAGTGAGTGCCTTGGCAACACTTCCATGACCCATTAGTGAGCACCTGCAGTGCAGCCGGGAGGTGGAGAACATTCCATTCTGCACATGAGCCCTGCAAAACCTATTGGTCACCTTCTTTGGCTTCTATCGTGTGTTTTTTTTCTTTACATTATGCATGGAGTATCAAGCACAGGATAAGAATCGAAATATATGTAAGACTGCAGACCCTTTGACTTGCATTGTTCATCACACATAGTACTAATACATTTATGACCAGGGATTAATCCCTAACTTTTCCACTTTGAGGTAATGTGCATCTAACACTCTTCCTCCTCCCCCCCCACCCCTCCCTTTCTGACTTGTTTTTCTGTGGGTAATGTAGGGAGAACAGGGTTAAATGAAACCAGCCTTGTTGCCATGGTCCTGGTGAATTTATCTTAGAAGAATCTATATTCAATATTTATTTTAGAAGAATCCCTCTCCCTGGGGTGTGTTTTCTCACCATCCCGCACTTTTGCTCTCTGAAAGACGACTTGTGCGCCAAGGTAGAGCAATAAGCGTGCGTTCGCGTCCAATTAAAAACAAGACGCCATCGTAGACATCCCTGCAGGCAGAGCCCAGATGATGTGTGACCTTACTATGACATTCCAGAATACAGGAAGACAGCTGGTACTGCTGGTCGTTGCTACTGGGGTTGGAGGTGGGCTTTCGTGTTTCCATGGAAACTATTACTTCACTAGGTGAAAACGGCAATTGTTTTCATCAATCAATTAGTATCATTGTTTTTTCTGCTCTTTGTTATACAAGAGGCATAAGCCAGAGATGACGGTAGTCCACTGCTGTCGATGCTCATCTGAACTGTGTAATTGATAAGAGCAGCCCAGACTCAGAACAGACAGAGATCACTGCCAGGCCACAGTGTGTGCATGTGGAACTGTTGTGGACGCCTTTAGGTTTCCACAGGCCAATGTTAGCGTAGATGTAATGCCCAGATATGCACAGTGTTTGACAGTTAGCCCAGATCTAAATTATACACCTAAATGAAGTTAGCGCTTGCTGGGGTGAACCACTGAAATAACAACAGGTCTTGCAACGATCCAGAAAGCAAATGCATGTTAGTGCGAGCCACCTCAGAGCACGGTGTCTCCCTGCACCTGTTTCAGGTTCTCACTACTGGTCTCTGGCATGATCTGCTGTGGCTTTCGTTACTGCAAACCCCCTTTGATTGCATTCAGAATCAAGGTGTATGTATATATAATTTATATATATATATATTTTTATCATGACAATCTGTTCTGGATTAAACAGTGCATTTGCTGCTTTCATTGCTCATAGGCACAGTGCTTTCAATAAGTAAGTAGAAATATTTGCACCTTGCCCCATTCTAGACTGGATTTCAGTTATATTTGATCTAGGCGACCAATGGAAGGGCAGAAGGTGACGTGGAGATGAGGTGTGACTAATCTGAAAGAATTTCTGTTGACATCTGAATTTGTGTTGCATTTTCTGAGCGTGCCCTGCAAATGCAAAACACGCCCGGTGCAAGACCGCTGCCGTTTTTGCTGGCCTTGTGACAGGAAGCATCGCAAATCTCTGCGGCGAGGCTTCCTTGCAGGGCTCCTGTTGGCCAGTTCACAGCCCAGACTCAGCGGCTCTGCCTCAGCAGGTCCGTTTAAAGCCCAGGCGGGCCGGAGCGGTCCTCCGGTCCCTCGGCTGCAAACACCTATTCATCATCTGAGCTTGCCTGTCAGGGCGTGTTTATTTTTGTGGATTTTGTGGCCCACAGAGGGCGGTTTTTGCGCTGCCCTGTCAGTGTTGAGGGACATAATTTATGATGCGTCCTCTGCGTTCCTAAGCCTGTCCGCACTGCGCTGGAAAACCATCAGCTTGTGCTCCATTTGATTTTGTCAAGTGGTGCCATTTGCAGCTTGTAAGTAACTTTTACTCATAATTTACATCTCAGCAAATTGACACCTAGTTTCCATATTCTTGTGGCTTACAGCTGAATAGAAGGAAACCCTCAAAAAATTTTGAAATTAAATTTCATCTTCTGATCTATTCTAAGTTTAAGTCATGACTAATTTGTATGCAGATTAAAATATAAAAACGATTGGGATAATTTTTTTTCCCAAATTTAAACCTATCTTATAATTTTAAGGTGAGTAAACTTAACTTTCATCCTAAAGAGTGGGTCATTTTCTGAAAAGTAAATAAACATGTCAGCCACTAACCTTACAGTGTATCTGTTTCTAGCTCCCCTGTCCAGTGAGGAATCTCTCTAGGTGTTTGTCTCCTCCACTCAGCATCTCAGAATATTTTATTATAATTTTTTTTAGGTTACCAGCTGTCAAAACTCAATCTGTGCTCTGAAAGCTGCAGTCCTAAAGAGACCAAACTGAGAAGAAACATTAATGAGGTGTAGTTGGGGCACCTGAGAGATCCCGTCTCTGCCTGTCAGTCAAGGGCGCTGCGAGCAGCTGAGCCAGCTGAATAACCCCAACAGGCTGTTTTATTTGTCGTTAATGACCCCCGTTCTTTGTAATCCCCATAATATGAAGGACGTAACCATGTTTTCCTGCTACATGTCGATGGCTGCCCCTCTTATTTTTGTCAGGGTTTTGTCTGGAGTCTTGGTCTGAAAACAGAAAAAAAGATGAAATGCAGTTAATAGTTTCAGGAAAACGGTTTACTCCACGCACCACGTGCTTGGCCCCTGGTCCATTCGGGCAGGTTGCATGGTACTGGAAGACGATGGTGACGCAAACAAAGGGTTATGCCTGAATGGGAGTGCTGGGTCTGAATCTACAGCCCAAAGCCCGGGGTGAAGGCTGTACTTCGCTCTGTCGTAACATCATCAGGCATGTGAAACGTGGACAACTCTGGGGAATAACGGTCCCATTTCACGGCACTTCAAGAGATGTACGAACTTCCTGGAAGTCGTACTGTTTGACGTGAGGAAAGTGCGTGTGCTTCTGCTGGCCGAGGATGCGCCATAGGTGCTGCAAAGGTTTTGTGTGTGGTGCTGGCTTTGCAAATGATGTTGCAAATGAATTTATCTTAGATTCAATTTTGTTGTCATTGCACAAAGTAAGAGTAGTCATACAATGAAATGCAGTTTAGCATTTAATCAGAAAGTGCAAAGTGCATTAAAGAGTACACTTAAACAAAGTCCATAAAGTGTGAGGTATGGATAAATAACATCAGTGATGACATAGGATGTGATGTCATGTAGATCGCACCTGCACCGTGACTCTGGAGGCTGGATTCCTGAATTATGAGCCATACAGCTTCTGCAATATTGATGAAGCAGGTTGATACCTCTCTGACCCAGCTCAGAAAGGATAGTTCTGGAGAGCGGTATCTGAAAATCTATTATACAGGATAACTGGAGTTAATCATTAAATAAACCACTAAGGACTAATGCATGTGATATAAGTCTTATCAACAGTTGTCACAGCACGGAATGAAATGATAGAATCTCCCCAGCTTGGCAGGCTCGGCTTGGCAGTATTCATCCTTCCATCCATCTGTCCATCAGTCCATATGTTCTTCTGTCTGTCCCTATTATGTTCCACCTATCCAGCCAAGCGCTGTGGTGATTCATGAGGCAATTGGTCTTTTTAAAGTGCTGTCTGTCTGAAGGAGTTTGCTTCGTCCTGAATAGACGCTACGTTTTTATCTTTCACTGTTCATCAGTCGGCCGTGAAACCTCGATAACTTAAGAACCGACGTAACAGTGGAGAAGTGGAAAACTGGCAGACGCGCTCATATTGATTCAAAGTGTAGCCGCAGGTTGTTGTAATTTTAAATTGGCTTCGCGGCGGCGATGACATGCGGCTCCATTGCGTCGCTTTGCGCTGATTTGACATGCGAGCGGTACCCGTGCTGACTTATTTCCCTGGCACCCTGAGACCTAGACCTCGTGGCCAGCAGACGTAGCTGAAGGCAGTCTGGATGTCTCCTCACTCTGGGATGACATGTGAGATCGGGGTGACGTGAAATCTATCCAGCTGGTGAGACAGCGAGGCTGCAGGAAGGACGTGCGGCTCATAGCCACATTTGCTACACTGAGACAGGTGGTCTCCACTCTCAGACAGCAGTGGCGAGACTGGAGACTCATTGGAAGGTCTTTTTTCTGTTATCAATGCCTTGTTTTGATTTGGAGACTTTTGCTGTTGTGTAGTTCTCTCCCTGTCAGCTGACTAAAGTCCCTGCAGCAATGAGACAGAAGTCTAGATGCTGTCAGGATATTTCAGACAAGTGGCTATTAATAAGTGATTTCTTTATCCTTGTGTGGGTAACAACAGTGAAGAATTCTTATTTCATCAGTGCACTTTTTGTAGGATGGGGGTTTCTGCCATTCAGTAACATGTAGTAATTGACACCATACCAAACATGACCTTGAACTAATTTTTTCATTTGTCAGGTCTGGATACGGTGATGTGTACATCTTAAGAATTGTTAAGCATTAGTGCAGAGGAAGGCGGCAGAGAAGACTTATGCTGCCTTATACAGACCAATGTTTGCTAATTTGTACATTGTTAACTTAATTTAATATAGCATGTACTTGTGATTTATTCATGGTTTATGGTTTTTGGCATTTGTTGCTTTCTGCCTGGTCCACATTTTTTCAGGAGAGGGTAGCTGAAACCTCTTTTGTGGCCCAGCCTCAGACTTGTAGAGTTACGAGTTTGCTGATCCCCTTTTCCACTGACAGCCCTAAGAAGCACTTGCTTGTGTTTAAACAATTTTGTGGTTTCACCAAATGCCCTTCACGGAATAGCTCGTCTTCATATACACGCAAACTAATTCTGTCCCTGGTTTTTTTGCTGCGCCGGAATTGGCCAGTTAAAATGACTCTGTCTCCCTTATGTCTGGGAGGCTGGAGGACTCAGACCTCCTCAAGGACTCAGGTCCTTTCTCGAGTACACTTCTGTGTTGGTGCCTCAGTTCCTCATGATGTTGAAGAGCGTTTTTCTCAGACGGAGTCCCCTGTTGGTCCTTTATTACCAGGGCGACTCCCTGAAAAGAGATGGATTGTAGGGTGACCTAGGTGAGTAAATTGATAAAGCAGGGCCCATCTTGCGATGTTTCCATGCTCAGGGCTGTGACTGACACCTCCCCGCAGCCAATCCATACATACCTCCCTCCTCAGAATGCTGTGTCTGCAGGGAGTTAGGCTCCCAGTGCTGCACTGCCAAAATGGACGAGCCTGCCCCTTAGTGTAGAAAACCACTCTATCCATACACTCAAGGGCGGTCAGAAGTCAGGCTTTCTCTTATCACAGGAACCCCACAGCAGGTAATGTGTCCCTGCCTCTGAAATAAATCGTTTTCTCTGATCAAAGTTAAATGTTTTAATCTGAGCCTTGGATTGGCATTTGGCAAGGATATCGATGTGACAGGCTGGCTGGGCAGGGTGCTGTTGCTCTGCAGGGGTAATTATATATGATTTGTAGGTATATGCTTTTTTCATGTCTGAATTTGTAATCTGGAGACCCTGGAAAGGACATGCGGTTTGATAATGGATGGATGACTGAATGTATAGTGGCTAGTTTCCCACGCTGCTCTATCCCTCACTCATGGGTCTGACTTTAGCAGTACAAGGATAGAGATGAAATGAGCTAATTATGGCCAGCGCCTTCCTAGTTCTTCTCCAGACTGCCTGTAGACTTAAGTCTGGCCCTTGCAGATGGGGTTTGGACTTCAGCCAACGTCCTCCTAACAGGGTGTCTCTAAGCACATCCACTTTTCTCTGATCTTTGTAGGTGGAGTCATCGACAGTCTAATGTTGCAATGTCACTTTGCACCGTTGGCTGGTCGACCACCGGGAAATTGGAGAGAGGGGGCGTCCACCCCTCTTTCAGTTCAAATAGGAGCCCATCACGCTTAAAAGCCCCTGACAGTTTAGAAGCCGGAAGTTACTGACACAACAAAAGCTGATATATTATTGATGTTGGTAATGGCTTGGAATTAATGCAAAGCTGTAGTTTATAAACTGTAGGTGACATAATACAGTAGTGTACTCTAGCCAGTAAAAGTGACCCTTCAGCTCAGTATTAATTTACTTTGTCAATGTTTTCCTTTGGGCAGGGCTGAATGGATAAATGTGTTACTTCAACCAAATTTTTATGGTTTTTCTATGTGGATACAGTTGTTTGGCTTCTGCAAAGTTACTCATATTTGCACCATTTTTTCCCCTGCTGACATCCTCTGACTGTCTGACATTTTTGCCGTGCTTTTTGGCAGGTATTACCAATGAAAGTAGGAAGTCATAACAGCCCAAACAGATGTGGATAACGTCATATCAGAGTGTGGCTTATCTTCGCGCACAGGGTGAAGATGTGGCAGAGACTGCTTTTTCTGTGGGGGAGGAGGAGTTTAATAGGAGCAGTGTGACAGGAGATTTTCCAGTATGATTTTTTTTCCCCTGGCATTCTTACAGTGAGGAGCAGGAATGCCGGAGGTCACATGTGCAAGGACAGAAGTGTGCATTATTTTCACATTACTGCAGCATGCACGAGTCTGCGAGGCTTGGTGGTACTGTGGCCTCGGCAGACCCAGTCAGACCTGGGGAAGTTTCCTGTGACCTCGTCTTTATCACTGTCCTCACTGCTCCGTATTACTGAGTCGGACGTGGTCTGATGACAGTTGACATGGTGCTTACCTTAGCACATGCAGTAGCCCAGATTGCTATCAGTGGTATCAGTTTGTCTGATACTAAAAGCTTTTTCACTGATAACCCCAGCATCACAGCCTTAGAAGAGTGAAGAAGGTAACGTTGGACTGAGAGTAAGAGAGGCCTGAATGATGCAGACAGGTGACCTTTCATCAGTCTCCACGTCATCCTCTGATTAGCTAAACTGCTTTTCTTTGTCTCTCCCTGCACCCAAATTATGCCTGTTGAGTGCTTGTGTACATGAACCACATCAATGTCTAGCGATGATATTTCAGCCCCAGTGGTGAGTGATTTTCCACAACGTTGGAGGGTAATTGTGTTTGCATACCCATATTGTTCTAGGGAATTGAATCCCTAAATCTCATTTGAAAGTGAGAAGTGAAGACCAAACAAGCAGCGAATGCCTCCCAATTTCAATAAATGCCGTGTTTGACAGGTCATCCAATCAACACGCAGTCGGGTGGAATGGTTGCCATTTATGTCCTGCTTGTGACCAATCACTGGGGTCCGATAGAGGCCTCTACATATGCCAGTGTGAGAGCTATTAAAATCGACTGAACGCCTCAATATTCCTTCAGAATAATGAGGTCAAAGGCTTTGTGCATTTGTCAGTAATTGCATGCCGCCTTATTGAGTGGATGGAATGATTTGATCTGACTGTCATTAAAAGTTGTTTGTTGCCTGAAGCTGCTGTTTTTTCTCTTTCAGTATCTTTTGATGTACTGAAGATGCCATGCATGTTAATTGTGACCTTGCTCATTATTCATTTATGATTAATACCGGGGTGTGTCCAGGTGTGTATCTCTGTTGTGGGATCTGAATTTGTATTTGTTAGCCACTTATTTTCCAGTGATATTGAAAACACCATTAAACAGCAGGCATAGTATATATTTTTTTCAATTCCAATTTCCATAGAAACGAAGCCTAACTATAACCCCTATTCCAAAAAAGTTTGATGTCTGCTATCGTATGGTGAGCTTCATAATACACACACATTTTCAATGGGGGGCATGTCTGAATGGCAAGGATGCCAGTTAAGTACCTGCACTACCAAGCCACGCTGCTGTAACATGCAGAATGCATCTTAGAATTGTCCTGCTGGAATAACAGGGACGTCCCTGACAAACACACTGTCTGGTGGCAGCATGTGTTGTTCCCAAATCTGTATGTACCTCTCAGCATTAAGATGCCCTCATATATGTGACGGTTACGCATGCCATGGCCACTAACACATCCTCATACTATCACACATACTGGCTTTGGAGCTTCTGCATAAAATCAGGGTGGTCTTTTTTGTCTTTTGCCCTGAGGACAGAACAGCCAATATTTCCAAAACAGACCTGAAATATGGACTTGGGAGACCACAGAACACTTTTCCACTTCACATCAGTCCATCTCAGATGAACTCGGGCCCAGAAAAAACAGGCTTTTCTGGATGTTGTTTATGTGTAGCTTGCATTTTGCTCTGTAGAGTTTTAGCTTGCATTTAGAGATGTAACAGCGAACTGTGTTTACCGACAAAGGTTTTCTGAAGTACTCCTTAGCCCATGTTGTTATATCTTTTATTTTCTGATGCAGTTTTGAATTTAGTGCCACTTTAGGGATTGAAGATCGCACAAATTCAGTGTTGGCTTTCATTCTAGGCCTTCATGCACATGGATGATACCAGATTCTTTGAATCTTTTGATAATGTTATGGTCCGTATATGTCGATAGACCTAAATTTCTCCTAATAGCATATTGAGCAGCAGTATTCTATTTTCTCATGCAGCTGTGCACATAATGGCAAACCTCACTCCATTCTTGCTTCTGAAGGATTGAGCCTTTCAAAAAGGCCTCTTTTATACCTAATCATGACTATCGCCTCTTACCAATTAACCTGTTTACCTGTAAAATGTTTCAGTCAGGTTTTGTTTTTAACTCATGGTTTTCTTGCTACAGCCATCAAATTCATAATAATCATTTATTTACAAGATGCAATGCAGTTGATTAGTTTCAACTTTAAATATGTTGTCTCTATACTGTATTCTTTTTAATATCTGTCATGAAGGTTTTGTAAAACATTGCATTTTGTTTTTATTTACATTTTATAAAATAGCCCAACCATCCTGTGGTGGGTTGGCGCCCCATCCAGGGTGTCCCCTGCCCTGAGCCCTGCGCTTCCTGAGATGGGCTCCAGGCTTCCCGTTACCCTGAATTGGATAAGCGGTATAGAGAATGGATGGATGGATGGATATATGAATGGAAAATGGCCCAACTTTTTTGGAATAAGGGTTGTACTCCAAGCACATATTCCTGGTACAAAAAAAAAAAACATAATTTTTGGGCACAGTTACGGTTGCAAACAAAACCCAGAACACAATAAAAATGATAATTATTCCCGTTGGTGCTGCTGTCTCCTCTCTCCTCTGTGTAGCTTTAATGCTGACCATCCTCAGAGCATTCCGTCATAGACTTACCAGTTGGAATCGTTGTCTTGGATGACAACCAACAGGGGGAGAACAGATTTGTTGAAGGGCTTCAGAAACTTTAGTCACAGTTGTGCTGTGATTTAGTCCACCATGTCTAGGTGGACGGTATGATACTACTGGTCCTCCATGCCGGCGTTCTCGTTTCTGCTCTCTCCTTCACCCTCTGGTGCACTTGACCTCGAATTTACAAGCCTGTGACTCCACGGCATTCTTAATCTACTGTAAATCGGGAATGTGGCCACTAGACTGGAGACGGCGGTCAGGGAGTTTGTCTGCTCCCTGTTAAGTCTGCCCTGATTTGGGGCTCAGAACTTATGGAATCCTGATGAATACTCACGTTTAGTGAAATGTGTTTATCAGCCCTGATTAACTTGTATTGTGTGTCCACGTCAGTAGGGGTGACTTTTTCATGCTCGCCTAAACAGAGCCCGTGACAAGACGGAATCCATTGGATCACGGTGTTTTGTATGCCTCTGTTTTTGGTTTTTGTTGTGAGTCGTTCCATGAGTAGGCCTGTGTCCCAGTAGTGAACCTGTGGTTAAAAACCATCCTATAGACACAGAAACGCTGCCCTAGCATTCAAACCAGAACAGAATCTATAGCACATCTGTGGAAGCTCACTGGCATCATACAGCCCGAGGCTCTATAGATGTGGTTATAACTGCTGCATTTCACAGGGCAACCAAGGCACCAGCTGAACTATAGCTTGGAGTTCAGGCCTTTTTCAGGCCATGCAAGTACTGGAATAGACTTTCGGATGTGCATATAAATTACCAACAGTCCCATTGGTGGCTCCTTATGCAAACATTGCTGTTACAGAAAGTGTATTATGGGTAAAAATCTGAGTGCATCCTGTAAGTGGATATAAAGCACATCCGCTCTGGATATGCACATCCGTTCTGCGTGGCACCTCTCAAGACTGTTGGTTTGGTACAAACACAGAGGTGAGTGTGGTTCTCATTCAGCAATCTGAAGGCGTCACAAAGTAACACTTCCATCTTTGAGAGTGACTGAGGAGTCAGACGTTTTTTTCCTTCAGTTTGACGTGTCTGAGATCCGTTGTCACATGGGGTTTGTTCTCAAATCCACGCTTAATGTTTGTTCTGTAGTGAAAGACAGCAGCTGGCGAATGGGCCTCGTGGTTCCTGTGGGTCCTGCTCAGACAGAAGCAAATGACCCACTGAAGGCTAGTAAAGGAGCCATAGGTTTTCAACAGAACCAGGACTCGTATCACACAGGGACAGGTGCGTGGACCAGCACCTCATTCACATCTACTACCTAAGCTCCTGCAAGCCTTGTTTTTTTAAGTGTTTACTAAATGAATCTGTTAATTGAGACCTGTTCCAGCTCCTTTGATGTTCGTGCCAATTTATCTGCTAATTTGCCCATTAATGCTAACTACTCAGCATCAAAAATCAAATGCTTCCTCTCTGTGCTCAGTCTGGGTTTATGTTCTCATGCGTAAATAAATCCAGACGAAACATGATGGCTTAATGGAACACTTGTGCATGGAAATGAATTATACTACTGAGTGACATCACCTGTCATTTAAGGTATGCCCCAGTTTGCAAGCCCATCAGTTTTCATAGCTGTGGCATTCATTCAAAAGCTTCTAATATTATTGATTTAAACAAGCTACACTTATAGGAAGAATGACAGACTCCACAGGGTGGCCTGGCACATTGAGCTGCCATTAATCCACCTTATATAGAACTATATCAGCTACTGCATGCATGCTGGAATGTGCCTGATACCTGGGATGATGAAATCGGTTACTCCGATTCCTTTTTAGCAACAGTGTAGTCATGAGTTTTTTTTCTTAATTTAAGAAGGAGAGACTTTCCCTCAGCTAACAACAGTAATGCAGATCTTCATGTGAAAGGCGGCTGTGTGTATTATTCACAGCACCACTCAGCTCAGGTGGTGCGGGCTTATTCACTCAAAATGTTTTGCCGTCTGGAAAAGTGTGGGCGCTCAGCAAATTTCCCAGATGCTGAACTCGTGCTTAATTTGCTGCAGATTCTACTAAGCACATTAGGGATTTTTATCCCGGAATTTAAACTTAGTCTGACGTTAACGTGGTAGTAAAAAATAGGATGTGAAGAGGAGCTTCGTATTTTTATGGGTTTTAGCGAGTGTGTTTGTGGGCAGCCTCTAGTTTGTTTTCACTCACGGATGGATACATGTAGCTGTCCTGCTGAACCTGAATGTACTTACCTGTGTTTGTTATATATTATATACAGTTCATCTTAGTTCCGCTGAGCTCTCACATAGCATCCAATGGCTCTGGTTTTATAAAGAGTTTATTAAACAGTTATGCTGAACAGCACTAATAGGACATGAGGAGAAGTAGTTGGACATCCTGTGGTACGTTGTCTTCAGAGTATGGGCCTTGTTGTTTTTTTTGCATGCTAATGTGGTCGGGTGGGTGCTAGGAAGTAATTTCCACCATTAATGCATAATTAGCATATTATAATGTGATTACAGTAGAGCTTCACTGTAAAGTGATCAGTCTTCCACCTCCCTTAATGCTCAGTTAATTCACAGTTGTGTGTCAGAACACTGTTCCTCTGAAGTTGAATTCTGGAGTTTGGTTTGACTCTAGAGTCCAACTGAAAAATTCAGATTAACCAGAACACATCTGACATGGAGGTGGGGGTAAAAGGCTTTTTTTTTTTTTTTTTTAAAAGGACATTTGTTGCCGAAGACATCAGTACATAGGCCAGGTTTAGGTTACAGTTTGTCACAGATGTTTCTCCCAGTCATACCAGTTTTTACTCACTCGTTTCTACGTTGGTTTAATGACTTTGGGATGTTACATAAATTCCTTAGATTATATGTAACACAGCACACGCACTAAGGCAGACCTGCACGCGCTAGCTAACAGGTGTACATTGACCCTGACGTATTTGCGTAATTAAATCTGTTTCCTCAACCAAAGAAACTGCAGCCACAAGGTTAGCTTGTCATAAGCAATGAAGTTCTGGTGTTGTCAAGTTAGCCATCAGTAGAATTTAGCAAGCTGTGAGCAGGCGGCCTTTGGTACACTTGTTAAAGCATAGGAAATGGTGGTAATCAGCCTGAGTGTCCTTCTCAGAAGGTGCCTAATAAGGTCATTACTCATCCCGCGGGCTTCCTGAGTCAGTCTAGACATGACTGCACAATCGCTTTCATGGAAACTTAAAAAGACTTGAGCTGGATATTGGATGTCACCCAGCGACTGAAGTCTGTTTTCTGCTGTGATGTCTCAACCACATGGTGCTGGAGCAACATGGCCTCTCCAGGCTCTTTGGGCCTTCAGCTGAGGCCTTTCTGTGTGGATGTCTAATTGGGGGAGGTCTACAGCTGGAACAAGGAATGAATCTGGACCGTGATTTTTTTACCTTCACTTATGAACAATAAACAAGTGTGAAATGCGTCGATTTTTTTGCTGATTTAGTTGTTTTGGACAACGGGCTCGTGTCAGTCAAAGGGAATGGGTAATGGCCTGGGTATTTTTAAGACACGGTCTAATGAAAAGCTATTTCAGGGGAGACGCTACAAGCACACAAAATATATTGAATGTGGGTTTCTATTCATTTTGACACAATTTCAGCAACTGGACCTTGTAGCCTGCTGCGTTCTCATTAATAAGGGAAAAGAGTTGGAAATTCATTGTTGCAAGAACAGAAGCAGATCAGGTATGCAGTTTCCCAATAGAATCTGTGTGGAATTAGTAATAACAGTGCTGATTGTTGTGTGTGTATGTGTGTGCACATGCGTGCCTTCCTTTATCCAGACATGTGTCAGAAGTGGCACTTACCTTTTATTTTCTTTTTTTCGCTATGATAATGTAAGAAATAAGGAAATCCTTTTTTGGCTATAAATATTAACCTATGTTTGTAGATATGTATATTTGTAAAATACAGTTTCGGTTTTTCTGCACTAAGATTAGACTGCAGATGTCATTTTCTGAAACAGTATTGCTCTCATCAGTTTTTCAAACGGTTGAATGAAATGAAAGTGAAGGCTGAAATTAAAAAGCTCTTCATGAGTGTTTGGAGGCTGCCTTCCTTAGACCCAGACCCGCTCTCTGAGTGTCTGTCTGTGTTTGCCCTCCTCCTCGGAAATCAGTGCCTCTCCTTATCTATCTCCTGGGCAGCAGGGAGAGCGGAGTTGTTCTGAAGCATGTTTATCCTCCTGCCTCATGGGACGGAGCGGTAATAGCTCTCGCCTCCCATTCTGATCACACCACATCTGTCCTACATGCCTCCCGTCTTCTACACACGTGTTTAGTCTTCTCTCTCCGGTCTTTCGGCCTTATTTCATCGTGGCAGTGATTTCAGTGTTGCATGCCTAAATCCTGAATTGTCTGAAAGGTTAAATGAATGGTACCTTTTTGGAACCTTTTATGTTGAAGTATGTTAAAACGATCGTGAATATGAAGCCATATCTGACCATGACCAGAGATTCAAGGCAGGCTCTGAACACGAGTGGTTTACCTTAAGGATTTTAAGTGGCAGAAAGTGCAGAGAAACCTCAGTCAACATGCAAATAATGTCAGCGAGTATAATGCATGCTTTTTATTTCATATCGGAGCCTTTCTTCTTTTGCTCAATTTGTTTTATTCCTTCTTTAACAGCAGGAGGGTCCAAGGACATTCTACATCTCACACAGGATTTATCCGTTTCTGCAAAGCAGGCCTGTAACCATACATGGCCATTTAATTAACCTGCTTATTTTGAGCTGCAGTTCATCACTTAGAGTTGCAGGGAAGTGTCTACAGCTTTTGTGTCAATTTACTCCCAAGGTTAAAATGCACTTTTCTTTATATAGAGGGTTGACCTTGTCTCCCAAGAGACGTTATTTTGCACTTATGCATCCAAAGAAAAATAGTCAATGCATACATATTTTATACCTTTACTCAGCAAGTGACTTATTATGAAATGAGTGACCTACATTTCTGTCTGCTTTACCTTGTTTGTAATCCCTGCTGTAAAATTATTTGTAAAGGTAGGTTGTGTAAAGGCAAGGTATGTAAGGCTAATAAATTTAGCACTTTCCAAATTTTCATGTGTTCCTCTTCACGCGGAATTTCTTGCTTGGTTTCATGATGAGAAATTAGAAAGGAGATACTCAGTACGGTATTCATAATCGACAACTTGGATGTACAGTTAGTCTCCAATTTACGATGGAGATGCATTCCAATGACCCAATCGTAACTTGAAAATATCATAAATCGAGACAAAATAAATAAGTGCTCTAAAAAAATACGCGCTCTAACACCGAGACAACTGAACTCTCTCTATCGCTGGCGAGAGTGAGGGCATCTCACAAGGCGGGAGAAGTGTACATCCTGGCAGCATCCCAACTTATCATACCGCATCGGCTGCTATGTTTGCCTCCATAATTTTTTTTGCAATTCTGTAGTATCGCTATTGTCATCGTAAGACCAAAAAATCACAAGTCGAACCATCGTAACTCGGGGACCATCTGTATTTTATAGCTGTATTATGGGGGGTTGGTGGTTAGGCGATTGTAGCAACAAAAGCCAATTCATAAAGCACCACGACAAGTTAAACAGCTCATCCTGTCTCCTTTGCCCATTGCGTCTTATGATCTCAGCTCTGATCATATCTGCAGGGGCCTGGGGAGCTTCTGTCTTCCAGAGACAAAGGGGTGGCAATGAAACTGTTATATTACCTCTGGTTGTTGGAGTACATAAGTGTCCCACAGTGACAGACGGGGACAGCACATCAATAACAGACACGAGAACCCAGCTTGTCAGTGTACGTGGGAGAGCCAAGGCTGATATCCCTTTGCATTAAGTGTTTATTTGCATTTTAAATGAGCCTGTTCTCTTGAACTATTGGGGGTATGGAATTTTAACCGCTCAATATTAGAAAATGCATCAGTCTGGCCTCTCTTAAGAGACTTCTTAAAGCTTTCTTATTTAAACAAGCTTTTAAAGTGACTTCTTGAATTACTGTTATTCTTTTATTTTAACTGTCTGTGCATCTTTTAAGATCAGTTAATACATGTTGAGCGCTTTAGAATATTTTAATGAATCACTTTGGAATATTTTAATGAATTAAGCACTAAGTAAAATTCTAAACAGTGTCATAAAAAGTAATAAACACTTTGGAGAGAAATATTCTGTTGTGGCATAAGGAATTAAGGATATCTAAATATGTTTAGATGATCTTAACTCATCAGTACCATATGTGAGCAAGGAGTTTTTCCTGTTATACTCTCACACTATACTTGGCCTGGCAGAAGTAAGTCACCAAACTTGACCAAATGGGAGTGGCTTAATGTTCCAGTATGTTAAGCTTCTTGTTTTTCTTTCCAAGATGTCTGAGGCCAGTGCACTTCTAGATAAATGACACTTCTAGCGGCCTGGTGGCTCAATGGGTAGAACATTAGGCTGGGATGCAGAAATTTCCCAGTGTTTGACTAATCCCTGAGACGGTTTTACTTCTGCAGTGTCCTCGTTTTCCATTACCTTCTTCTCAAACGCTGAGTCATTGCCCACGAACGAGTAGGCAACAGTTGCCGTTGTGTCCGGTTCGTGTTTTCTGATCGTAAGCAGAAGCAGCGTGACCGTGCATGGGTGAGCAGTGAGCCTGCTGCACCCGGAGCTTCGCGAAGCCTCGGTGCTCCAGAAATAGCTGACGGGCGAACGGAGTGCTGAAAATCACAGCTTTGGTCATGCCCGCTCCTTTGTGTGTGATGTGTTGCAGTATTAATTGCTGCGTCACTCTGTCTGACACCCGGATCATCTGCTCCTTGGGGAGGGTGGGGGGGGGTGCATAATTACGTCACAAATCTGACTATTGTTCACTGTGGCGGCTGTTGTGCCTGACGCAGATTTGTTAACCCTTGGACGTGGTCGGCATAACACAATGAGAACGTTAATTCTGTGTGTGAGGACACAGTGTCGGTAATGGGATGTCAGAGGGGGCATTACATGAATGCAGTGGCATTAATTGAGATCTGAAATGGAGGCCTTGTACACAAACCCAATCCCGGGGGGGGGGGGGGGGGCGGGGGGGGGGGGGGGGGGGGGGGGGGGGGGGGGGGGGGGGGGGGGGGGGGG